>CAJFCO010018025.1:41379-57768 GCA_904066015.1 Synergus gifuensis | reverse complement strand
GAGAGAGAGAGAGAGAGAGAGAGAGAGAGAGAGAGAGAGAGAGAGAAGAAAACTGTAACCAAGAAGAGTAAATTGTGTTTGGGTCTGAGATTAGCATCTGTAAATCCGACCGGCGGTCAGATGCTGGGCTTAGGATAATGAGGTTAGCCTTCCTAAGGATCAAAGTAATAAAATTAGAGTAAGGAAGGAAATAATAAAATTTAACTGTAATAATATAAATGAAACAATAAACTTCGTAGGCAAACTCGTGTATTAAGCACCAACGAATGTGTCATTTGTCACGTAGACCAAAGATCTATAGAAAATCCTGTTTAATTTTCTCAGGGTGATGATCAAAAGATCTAACATGAAAATTTCCTTGGTGCTTCTATAAGCTTGACTTATAACATACTTAATTTTATTTATTTAAACTTTTTAGTTTGTGTTATTTTAAAAGTAGTACTCATGTTATTTTAAAATGTAGTACTCATAATTATATATACATATATACATATACACACGGATATTCTCATATACGTTTTCTCATGCGCAATTATCTGTATGTTTATATCTATATTATAATAAAATTATTAATTTAAAGATGACGTTGATATCTAGTGATATACATGCAGAGAGAACAATTTCACTAGGTATCTTGTTTACTTGTTGTTTATTTGTTTCCCTACAATCTTTTAATAAATTTTATTATTTAATAATTTCAGAATTTCTTTCCCCTATCAGCCAATTATTAAAATTTTTTTTTTAAATAAAATTTAAAAATTTCTATTAAAACTTATCTTTGTAATACATATAATTCTCTGGGAGTAGACATTCCATAATGGGTAGTGGCAACCATAATGATGATTCGGACGTTTTTCTTTTTCTTAATTAGCCATGTTGTCGGGAGTCGTTATCTTCTTGTTGGCGTGATTCACTGCATCATATTTCATAGCCAGTCGCCATCAATGTAGTTATACCGTCTTCCTTCATGCAGAATGATGTCACTAGGAGGTGGGGTTTGATGTAAGATGATCTATTAGATGTAACTTAAGTAGATTCCATTATGTTTTGCGGCAACCATAGTTTCTACGTATGCTGCAGATCTTTCTTCACCCGCCATTTTGTCGCCTTGTATATTCAATTGAAGTGAAATTGACGTGATCGATTTGAAATTGAATTTTTCGATTTCCTGTCCTCTCTCCTTAAAATGATTCATCGTCCCCGATGAATTTTGGAAGAATAGATTTTTATGCTATTCGAAAACTGGTAACTGGGATGCGCGCCTGTGGAGATGGTGGTTTCTGCTCACGATTGCATTGAAGTACTGGCTTGCTATCATCTGACAGGGGCTCAAGCTCCCTTTCATTTTCCTTGATATGTAGTTTTATTGAATTAGTTCTTTCCCTTTTGCATATTTTTATCAGTACCATTCTTCCACAATATAGTGCTATAAGTATTATCAAAATTGAAAAACCAATGCATATACCAAAAATGGAGTGATTCTTCAGCTTATGATATTGTTGCTGTTGTTCAAATTCTAATAATTGGTCCTCGAATTTGGTCAATAATTCTCCGTTGTGTAGATCTTTCCAGTTTTTCGCTGGTTGATTTTGCCATTCTTGAATTTGAATATTGGGGAATTTTCAGAATTCAGCAATTATATTTGATACGTTAGCTAAATTAAATGAAATTTATGGACCGTATATGTATTCTTCATTGTTTTTATAAATATTTATTCCATTGATGGTTGTGGTTTTCGTTCCTGCAGTGCATCCACTTCTTAGTCTTAAAATTCCAGAATTGGATATACAAGGTGTCCCAGTATTCAAAAAACATATTTATATTTTCTGATTCCTTGTTAAAACTGAATAGAAAATATCAATAAAAAATTTTATTAAATGCATAATTAACGAGTAATTAGCAATTAAAGATTAACCAATCAGAAAAATGCTTTAGATAGCCGACAGTCCATGTGCCATTGCTAAGTGTGTGTGAGAATACAAGTTCGTTCATTTTTGCAGGAGGCTTTGAATGTTTGGTGCAACTTCACACTTAAATGAGATTCGAAAATTCATAAGAATCTTTTCGTTAACAACCAAATTAGAAACTATTGCTGGACGAGTTAATTACATTACTTAAAATGCATACGTTATTTGAATTCTGTAGAAATCTCCTGAATTCTTATCATTCAGCAGAATTCACTCGAGTTCTGAAGAAACTGCTTTAACTCCTTTTATTACCTTGAACACTTTTGAAATACAGTGATCAATTATTTGGAATTTCAAGACTTAAATATTCTAAATTCCTCCGAATTCTAATACAATAATTACAGTATTCCTAATTCAGGTACTTAGAAAAACATTCTGAAATTGTAAATCGCAGACCGGGATGAGCAGGGTCGCGTACCAGGTGGTTAGAATAGCAATCTTCGGGAATTTTTTTTAAATTCCAAGTTATCGAAGAACATAAAATAATTAGAATGATAAACCGATGATCAGGGTGCACCAGGATGCCCCCAAGTATTTAGAAAAACAATCTTCTGGAATTTGTTCGAAATTTCAAATTTTCTAAGAACTTTAAAAGCACCAAATGGTGACCCGATAACCGGGATGCACAAGGTCGCGTACCAGGTGTTTAGAATAACAATTTTCGGGAATTTTTTGAAATTTAAAGTTTTCGAAGGATACAAAAAACTCCAAATGCTGACCCGATAACCGGGAAGCACAAGGTTGCACACCATGCAGATGGTTAGAAGAGCAATTTTCGGGAATTTTTTTTAAATTGCAAGTTTTCGAAGGACATAAAAAAATTCCATTGGTGAACTGATTATCGGGATGCACCAGGTCACGAACCAGGAGGTTAGAATAACAATCTTCCGGAATTTTTTTTAATTCAAAGTTTTGAAAGGATATACAAAACTTCCACTGGTGACCCGATGATCGAGGTGCAACGGATCGTGCACCAGGTGTTTTCAATAACAATATTCGGAAATTTCGAAAAAATTTCAAGTTTTCGAAGGAAATAAAAAAATTCCAATGATTAACCGAAGACCAGGATGCACCAGGTCGCCCACTAGGTGTTTAGAACAACAATCTTCCGTAATTTGCTTAAAATTCAAAGTTTTAAAAAGATATAAAATTATTCTGATATTATTCTGAATAAGAGTGGGATAAGAATGGGTCAAGGTTGCTAATTTTGTTTCAAGTTCCAATCAGCTAAAGCGATTTTCATTAAGGGTGGGATAAGAATGACAAGTTTATTTAGACTTTCAATCAGCTGAGACGATTTTCATTAAGCGTGGGATAGGAAAATCGTCTTAGTTGATTGAAAGTTGAAATAAACTTAGCAATCTTGAGCCACTCTTAACCCATGCCTGATTGGAAATCGAATTAAACTAGGCAATTTTGAGCCATTCCTATCCCACGCTTAATGAAAATCGTCTTAGCTGATTGGAAGTTGAAATAAACTTAGCAATCTTGAGCCATTCTTATTCCACGCTTAATGAAAATCGTCTCAGCTCATGGAAAATCGAAATAAACAAGGCAATCTTGAGCCATTCTTATCCCACGCTTGATTTGAATTCGGAATAAACTTAATAATCTTGAGCCATTTTTATCCGTCGCTTAATGAAAATCGTTTTAGTTCATTGAAAGTTGAAATAAACTTAACAATCTTGAGCCACTCTTATCCAATGCTTGATTGAAACTGGAAATAAACTTAACAATATTGAGCCATTCTTATCCCACACTTGATAAAAATCATCTTAGCTGATTGAAAGTTGAAATAAACTTCTCAATCTTGAGCCGTTCCTATCCCACGCTTAACGCAAATCGTCTCAGCTGATTGAAAGTCGAAATAAACTTAACATTCTTGAGCCATTCTTATTCCACTTATCTTAGCCACTCTTATTCAGAATAATATCAGAAAGATTTTGTGTCCTTTTAAAAGTTTGAATTTTAAGAAAATTCCGGAAGATTGTTATTCTAACCTCCTGGTTCGCGACCAGGTGCATCCCGGTCCTCGGTTCACCATTGGAATTTTTTTATGTCATTCAAATAATTGGAATTTAAGAAAAATTCCCGAAGATTGCTATTTTAACCACCTGGTGCGCAACCTTGTGCATCCCGGTTATCGGCTCATCATTTGGAGTTTTTCGTGTCCTTCGAAATTTGAAATTTCGAAAAAATTCACGAAGATTGTTATTCTAAACACCTGGTGCGCGACCTTGTGCATCCCGGTTATCGGGTCACCATTTAGTGCTTTTAACGTTCTTAGAAAATTTGAAATTTCGAACAAATTCCAGAAGATTGTTGTTCGAATGTGAATCTTGATCGGTGAATCGGTGAATCGGTGTGAATCTTGATCATCATCACCATTAGGTGGAGTAGTTGGTTGTAGTGGATAAACTAGTGACCTTATAGATGATGGTATAGACGTTGATTTGTGAAGAGGAGATCTAGATCGCTGTGATGGTGATGGTGTTCGTGAAAGCTTATAAGATGGCCACTTAAAATCCATTTGATTTCCCTAGTCAGTTGATAACGGAGATCAGAATTCAGACGTTGAGGATGACGTCAGCAATATCACTCGAGCAAGCTTAAAATAAAAAAAAATTTTTAAATTAAATTATATAATGAAAAGTTGAATTATATACAGTCTGTTCAACAAGAGCGTGTGTTCTGTATTTTGAAAACTATTGGAGATTTTTGAACGTTTTTTTTTTAAATTAAAGTACGTTTAAAGGACTAATATGCGTTTATGATACCGCATCAGTATCGCTCGAACCGTCCGAGAGAACGCACGCGAACGAAAATGAGTTCTGTTTACGCTAAACGTTTTGAAGCCGTCTTCTTGTGTTCCCATCAAAAAGACCAAAAATTTCCATCGCAGCGGCTGCTAAATACTTAAAAAAGTCACAGTCGTTCATTATGAAGTGGGTTGAGCGGTATAAAGTCAGTGGAACTGTCGACGATCTTCCTGAAAGAGGAAAAATGTGTGCAAAAACCAGCAAACAGGACAAAGTGATCATGCAGCTATTGAAGCGTACCTCCACTCTCGGTTTGCAAGATGCCAAGGCTATACTAGCCAAAAAGGGAGTACTCATTAGTATCAACACCATACAACAGCGATTGGCCGAATCGAAGATGCAGTACCATAGCACGAGGCAAAAACCCCTACTCTCAGAAACCCATATCGAACGTTATTTTTTCTGAGGAAGCGTCGTTCTGGGCATGGGTTCCCATTAAGTATGTCTGATTTACGACTGGCAGTAGATTTATCCAGCGGACCAATAAACACCCCGTGAAGGTCCATGTTTGGGGATGCTTCTCTGAGCGCGGTTTTGGATGTTTGAAGCTCTTCACTGAGAACCTCAACGCTCAGAAAATGTCGCAGATATACCAACGTGGTCTTCTAAGTTCTGCTAAAAAGATGTTTGGTGTCGATTGGATCTTGCAAGAGGATAATGACCCAAAACATCGAAGCCGTCTCTTCAACGCTTGGAAAGAGGAAAAAATCATCACGACCTTGGACTGGCCATCGCAGTTCCCAAATGCAAATCCAATCGAAAATGTCTGGAGTATCTTGAAGAGGAAACTTGCCGAAAAACGTGTCTTTACCCTAAAACAGCTCTCACAAAGAATTAAAAAGTTATGGTTAGATTTACTAACGAACTATGCCAAAAAATTAGTTGAAAGTATGCCAAGAAGGTGCCAGGCCATTTTGGACAACGATGGAGACTGGACCATTTACTAAGTGATTGCGTATTAGTACTTTGAAAGTACTTTAATTTAAAAAAAAATAGTTCAAATATCTCTATTAGTTTTAAAAATACAGACCACACGCTCTTGTTGAACGGACTGAACATGTATTATAAGATAAGAATTAAACCTTACCTCATTCTCTTCACCGGTGACATTAATATCATCCACGAACTTATTTAGCATGTCTTCTAAACTTTTCTTATTCACCGTCTTAAAATGTTATCTCCTACTGCTGCTGCTAATACTGCTGCTAACCGCTGCTAGACTGAGGGGGGACTGCTGCCACGGGTCGTAGAAGGGGGTACCGTTTGTACTAGTACCAATGTGGCTATTTTATACAAGCCAGAATGTGATTCTCGAAGATTAGTAAAATGCTATGATGGTCTTTCGGTAGGATGACGCTGCTTAGATACTTTCGGGTAAGTGTGTGTTGGGCCTGTTTACATCCCTTACTGAGATTGTGTAGGTTCCGAATGTAGATGAATATCATAGTGCGCTTCCAATTCTAACGCTCAGGTATAAGGATCGATGTCCTCTGCAGTTTTAGGAGGTCGATTTTATCTTTGTCTTTACTTATGGATTGTCTCTTTTGCTCACAAATTTGTTTAGGATTCACCCCCTTACCTACTGTTTCTATGCTTTGTACAGGTTGTAGGAAGGCATCCGCTTTGAGTCCCTTCTCTTTCCGTATCACTTCAACCCCTGCTACTAAATTCATGAAGGACAATAAATAATTTGTCATTTTATAAACAAATTTTATAAACAATTGGCCACATCAGGTATTTATGAAGAATAAATTAAGTTTTTTCTACTGAATCCGACAAAAATTGTAGAGAAATGTTACTTACTTATTATATTTAGGCATTCAATAACAACTGATGATTGTTTAAACAAATTTAATTAACAAATGCACTGTTTGGATATTTTCAGATGTAGAAACTTGATTCTTTCAACGTAATAAAGTGTAAATGACTAATTTTTAAACCCTTAGGGAGTTTAGATAACAATAAAAAATTTCAATTGTTAACAACAATTATATAATTTGGCATAATTTAGCATAATTTGGCACAAAATCTGACATTTTCACATAACCAAAAGTGCATAACGCAAAATTAAAATCACTAATGTGTCAAAGCGGTTTGTTTACCATATGTCTAAGCTTGGTTCATGACGCTTTAGATATGTAAAAATCGACTAGCACTTACTGCTGTAGCTATCTATTGACAGAGAGAACTTAGTTGCGCACCTAATATTAACAAATTTTTTTATCGTCTTAGGCAATTTTGGAGATAAAATTGCGTTTCTATGATGTTATTAGCAGCTTGTTATTTACCAATCACTCTTTGCTATCAATCGATAACAATTGATAATTTTTTGAACATAACACTAGACAACAAAATATGACCTATGTCGGGTTGGGACAAGATATATCATTTCCATGGTAGTTTTCTGTGCTGAATACAAATCTGACCTCCGCTTTTTTTCGTTGATCTCAAATTTTTGAGTTTTTTTGAGTTAAAAATTTTTTCGATCACAAATCGTGTGATAAAAGGGTGAAAAAATTTTTTTCACGAAAAGCGATACATGCTTTCGTTGCGTTTTTTAACGCAGAATCCATTGGTCTTTTTGTTTTTTCGATCTATCATATAGTTTTTGAGATATTTTTAAAAAACCAAAAAAAAAAACACGAAAAAAAATGAATTTACGAAAATCCTTATATTTAAGTGAATAAATTTTATTTTTTAGTCTCTCAGGTCTCATTCTCTTCGTTTTTTGATGCAGAAAAAATTTAAAAAAAGTTTACAGTTCCAACTGTAACGGTTCGGAAGTTACATGACAGAGAACTTGTCTCTTTCTATAGAGTTCACAATTTGACGGTTTATAAGTACTCGAGACGAATCATTGTACTTTTTCTAATATCTCATTTCAGTAATGTCTTTAATATTTGTAATAAGAATAATAATAATAATTTAAAAATTTTTTAAATATATTTATAAGCTGCTACTTATACTCCCTAGAAACTTTTTCTTTTGCATGCTCGACGGTGATGAGCATTTGGTTCATCAGTCATGAGCCTCCAGCAGTAGTCTGATAAAGCGTTCACACTCCAGTTACCTTGGTAACTCTTTTCGATTTCAGCGATTTCTTGATGAAACCGTTCCCCGTGTTCATCACTGACTGCCCCTCAAATTTCTGGAAAGAAGTCCAAGTGCGAGTGAAGAATGTGAATCTTTAGTGACATGTTCACTTTCATTTCCTTGAAGTTCTGCAGCATAGTGTTTATCAGGTGTTTGTAGTTTCTGGATTTTGTGTTCCCCAAGAAATTTTGTATGACTGCTTTTACTGACAACCAAGTTTTCCTTCTTAAGGTCCGTCAAGATTGTTTCAAAATCACAATCCAACATTAGTCGTCGGATTTGGGGTCCTTGGAAAACTCCTTCCTTGATTTTAGCTTCACTAAGTTTAGGGAATTTTCTTTTCAAGAAACGATGACCTTCTCCATTTTTATCCATTGCTTTGATAAATTTTTTTACGATGCCGAGCTTTACATGTAATGGTGGTAATAATATTTTTTGAGGATCAACCAATGGTTTTTGAGCAACGTTCATTTTTCCTGGTTCTAACGTCTTTCGGGTTGGCCAAACTTTAACATCATAATGTTGATCTCGTGCTCTGCTGTCCCAAGTGCATAGAAAGCAACAAAATTTTGTGTAGCCAGATTGCAATCCGAGGAGAATACCTATTACTTTGAAATCGCCACAGATAGACCACTCATATGATTTATAATTAATTTTTTCAAGTAACAATTGCATAACAGAATAGCACTCTTTCATATTGGTGGCATGAGCAATGGGTATTGATGGATATTCATTTCCATTATGCAAGAGAACAACTTTCAAACTGTGTTTATTTGCATCAATGAATAAACGCCAATTCTCTGGCTGGTGTTCATGACCAAGGCTCTTAATAAGACCATCTACATCGGTACAATAGATGAGAGTATCTTGACTGGAAAAAAATATATTTAAATCTTTATCTTGATTACGGTAGGTAATTTTTACATCTTTTTTCAATAGATTTTTTTCTTTGAGCCTAGAGCCTAAGATTTCAGCCTGATTTTTCGATAAATTTAGAACCCTTATCAAATCATTCAATTCTTTCTGGTCGAATAATTCTGGTAAGTTTCTGGTCGATTTACATTTTACGATTTGATTTTCATCAGCAGTGATTTTTTCTTCTTTTTGGTTTGCAGACTTATCTGGTAAAGAATTGTCACGGTCACAAGCAGCTTTTGTCACTGAAGGAACATTAGGGTAAATAATGCTATTCTTGCAACGTGATGAGTAGCCTTTTACTTCTGTTAAACAAAAATAACAATGATCGATATGGTTCTCAGGTTCTCTCCAAAAAGTAGGAACAGTAAATTTAAAAAGATTATCAAAGTCTCCTCGTTGTACCGACCATAATTTATTCGCACAAATTTTACAGCAGCTTTTGGGTATCCAACTTTCTTCTCCATTATCGGGTTTAATCTGAAAATATATTTCGTAGCCTTCTCGCATGGTGGGAGAAATGTTTTGTCTCATTTTTAGTCGGATGAAAATACCGCAAACGTAGCAAAAGCTATCGGGATGATTTTTGCAGCTGTTCTGCATTTTGCATTCGTTGCAAACTGAGGCTTGTATAAAAGCTTAGCGCAAATATATTTTAATTAAGTAGAAATATTTCTAGTTCTCTAACAGGTACAAGGTAGCATATTTTTTGACTCGACAGAGGTCTAGAATCGAATGAAGATCAGATAGCGCGGAGAACGAATAGTGCGATATGAACAAGAGTAGTTTGATAATGGAGGGGTGTGAAGAGGAGACGCGCATGCGCCATGAAAACTTTTCTTCCACACAAAGCTCTGTAAATATGATAAATATTGGAAATATTAAATACATTACTGCAATGAGATATTAGAAAAAGTACAATGATTCGTCTCGAGTACTTGTAAACCGTCAAATTGGGAACTCTATAGAAAGAGACAAGTTCTCTGTCATGTAACTTCCGAACCGTTACAGCTGGAACTGTAAACTTTTTTAAAATTTTTTCTGCATCATAAAACGAAGAGAATGAGACCTGAGAGACTAAAAAATAAAATTTATTCACTTAAATATAAGGATTTTTGTAAATTCATTTTTTTCGTGTTTTTTTTTTTTGGTTCTTTAAAACTATCTCAAAAATTATATCAGATATCGAAAGAACAAAAACACCAATGGATTCTGCGTTAAAAAACGCATCGAATGCATGTATCGCTTTTCGTGAAAAAAATTTTTTCATCCTTTTATCACACGATTTGTGATTTTTCGAAAAAATTTGTAACTCAAAAAAACTCAAAAATTTGAGATCAACGAAAAAAACGGAGGTCATATTTGTATTCAGCACAGAAAACTACCATGGATATGATATATCTCGTCCCAACCCGACATAGGTCATATTTTGTTGTTCAGTGTAATTAATTAACAAATTCACGGTATGGCTATTTTTAGAGGTAGAAACTTGAGTTTTTCAACCTGATGATGTGTAAATGACTAATTTGTAAACTTTTAGGGAGTCTGCATGACAATCAAGAATTTCAATTTTTAACAACAATTATATGAACGAATTTTTATTATCTTAGATATTTTTTAGCAAAAAGTGCCTAAGATGCCAATTTTAATATTTTTTTACATTTAAACTAGTTGATTGAATAAATTGTTGAAATTTTTACTCACTAGAGGTCAGAAGATTAGTCATTTACGCTTTATTACTTTACAAAAACCAAATTTCTAACTCTGAAAATAGTCAAACACTGCATTCGTTATTTAATTATGTTTAAACAATTATCAATTGTTATCAATTGATAGCAAAGAGTGATTGGTAAATAATAAGCTGCTAATAACATCATAGAAACGCAATTTTATCTCCAAAATTGCTTAAGACGATAAAAATTTGTTTATATAATTGTTTTTCAACAATTGAAATTGTTTATTGTTATGTAAACTCCCTTGATTACGTTGAAAGAATCAAGTTGCTACCTCAGAAAATAGCCAATCAGTGCATTTGTTAATTAAATTTGTTTCAACAATCATCAGTTGTTATTGAATTCGTAAATATAATAAGTAAGTAAAACATTTCTCTATAATTTTTGTCGGATTCAGTAGAAAATTTTTTATTTATTTCATCATAAATTCCTGATATGGTCATGTGTTTATAAAATTTGTTTATAAAATATTAAATTATTTATTGTCTTTCATGAATTTAGTTAAAAAACTGTTTCTGACTATAAATGATTCATATTTAGTGCGAATCAATTGACAAATCACTGTCAATCCCCATGAATCCATTTTCACTCACTTATTTATTTATAACAAATTTAATAAATTTTTAAACAATTTCTAAGCTATTGGAAAACTTTACTGGATAGTTGCTAAATACATTGATTCTAGGTATTTGGGATTGAATCCCAGTATTTCTTGAAAGCCGGCACCTAATTTAAACGCAAAAAACAGAGTGGGGTGTGCAAACACCCCACGTCGTTCTATACGTCCCACGTTTCCACGTTGTTGTCAAAGGGTTAATATATTGAATGTTTATAATTTATCGTTTGCTATAATTATGAGTAATTAAATTGTTTATTATAAATGCGTTATTCTGCATGACATAATTTTCAGTGAGTCACACAGTCCCCACTACATGCACTGCGGCATGTAGTGGTAGAAATCTGCATTACCGACTTAGGATGGCACCGGCCGGGGGTAATTTAGCATGGAGTAGAACCTTGCTCGACGGATAAGTGGCCCAGAACCCGCTTAGTACAACTACTTACATGTATAAATGTGTTTAAATTGATAATTTTTTGACAAGTATATATTTTAATCAACATGTTGGTTAGGAATTATTGTTTCAGAATATAAAGGAGGAGAACTGAGATTAATAAATGTTCATCGCCATGAAATGGGTGCCTACTTTTGTATAGCTAGCAACGGAGTTCCTCCAGCAGTCAGTAAACGCATAATTGTAAATGTTCACTGTAAGTAAAAATTGATATGTTTGTTGCATGGACAAAAGATAATGAGATTGAACGAGTATTGTTTGAATATTTATGTAGGAGCCATTAATGAATTAAAAAACAGCTACAAGGGGTGGAAAGAGAGAGTTACATAAGTTGGGAGATGGATAAATATGTAGATATTATTGAATATTTCTTTTTAAAATTTACTATGATTCGAGATTTCGAAGATTTTATGGGAAATTACGGGTTTCAGATTATTTCAAAGACTTTAAAATTGCTATAGGAATTTTAAAAAACAATTATATTTTCAGATTATTTTCGGTACTTCAAAGTATTTAAATAAACTAATTCAATTAATTTTGGGGTAATCTAACCTAGTTAACTCACATGAAAAAATTGATTCCAAATGCTGGATCCCCGAATAGATATCGGGGGGCAATTTTTTTTCCTCCTGGAAGATGAAATCCATATTTGAGGGGGAAAGTCCCTCAGAACCGTCAACACTAGCGATAAATAATGTTAAAACAATTAAAAAACAAACTTTAAACTTTCCGGAAAAAAGTAAACACAAACATTACAATTAGCGCCTCCTGGTATCTCGATCGATCACTGAATCGATTTAACTGGACTTCTGGCGCTATTTTAAAAATATAAAGAGCATTCAAACATATGCAGGAGTAATAATACTTAATGATTTATAATAAATTATTTAAAAAACATAACAAATAAATATTATCTAAAAAAATATATAAAAAAACAAAAGAATGGAAGAAAAATACGTTCAATGGAAAATAGTGACTGATAAAATAGATAAAAAACAAATTTTTTAATTTACATACAGCTAAAAAAGATTTGGTAAAGATTTTCCTTTCTAATTAGCAAAAAAAGCTATTTCCACAAAATTCAAAGTTATTGTGTTGATGATTTTTTCAGAGGAACCTTTGAATATATAATTTAACCCTAACACTCCATCAAATCCACCCACCCATTAGAAATCAATTCTAGAAAGTTGGAAAGACACTAAATATATTTCTAACTCATATTTTGAGAAAAATACCATTAGTCAAATAAATCGAAGTCATTAACAATCATTTCTGATAATATTCAAAAACTCTGTGAATAATTTTCGTGTTTTCTTATTTATGTAAATGATAATTTTTCTAAAATATAGAACTCTGTGCCCGGATGATTTTTGTATGTAGACTTCAGGCTATGGATTCTTATTACAATATCCCCAAAAATACATCCAAGCAGTAAAAATCATTTATGATAAGAAATAAAGACTGTGAATATTCTTCGATCTTCTCCTTTAGGAAAATGTTGATTTTTCGAAAAAATTGAACTCTGTAACTGGATGATTTTTTTTAGACTTTAGGCAATGGGTTCTTATCCAAAAACCACCCTAAAAATACCCAAGCAGTACCAATCATTTTGGAAAAGAAATAAAGACTGTGAATATTCTTCGACCTTCTCCATCGAGAAAATGATCATTTTTCGCAAAAATTGAACTCTGTGCCCTGATGATTTTTTTTGTAGACTTCAGACTATGGGTTCTTATAAAAACACACCCGTGAACATAACCAGACAGTACCAATCATTTCCGAAAAGAAGTAAAGACTCTATGAATATTCTTCGATCTTCTCCTTTAGGAAAATGTTCATTTTTCGAAAATATTGAACTCTGTGCCCGGATGATTTTTTTTGTAAACTTCAGGCTATGGTTTCTTACCAAAACATCCACATAAATACATCCAAGTAGTACCAATCATTTTTAAAAAGAAATAAAGACTGTGAATATTCTTCGATCTTCTCCATCGAGAAAATGATCATTTTTCGAAAAAAATGAACTGTGCTCGGATGATTTTTTTTGCAAACTTCAGGCTATGGGTTCTTATCAAAACATGCCCATAAAAACATCCAAGCAGTACCAATCATTTCTGAAAAGAAATAAAGTAGGGTTGCCATCTGTCTATATTAGGTTGGAAGCACAAAATACATATGTATATATGTACAATATGGTGGCACAAAAATGCATGGCAAAAATTTGTTTGATGCTACAGAGTCTCGATCCCCCAATTCGTTTCTAAATCCGAAAAAAGAAATGTTATATATATTTTTTTTAATTTTGATTTTAACACGTGCCTATTTTTCACTTGAAGTTTCCCATGTAAATTGCATGGGGAAAAATCACTTTTTAGAGTTTTTGGAATAATTTTTCAGGGTTTCGGAAAATGTTGGGAAATATGGGAAAGTATAGAGGCTTATTGAGAACTATCGAACGAAGAATTGCATGTACCACACATATGGGTTTGACACACCTAACACACCCCCACCGTGCCTTGAAAACTACCCTTAAAACGAAAATTATAAATTATTCATAAAATCGACCTTCTGAGTGCTTTATTCTCGTTTTTTTTAAATAAAAATTATTTCTATCAATCTACTGGAATATTTATCAACATTAATTAGTTGATTCTTAATTATTTAAACAAATTCCATTTGCTTAAATAGTTATTTTTTCGAAAATTCATTTTTTTAAATAAAAATTGTTCGGTATTTGTCTAATGAAATATTTATTAACCATTTGTAAATTATTTAAACAAATTTAATTTGTTTAAATAATTTTTTTTCCGAAAATTCTTTTTTTCTTATTAAATATTATTACCATTGATTTAATGGAATATTTATTAACATTGAAAAATTAGTTTTCATTTGTTTAAACAAATTCAATTTGCTTAAATAGTTATTTTTTCGAAAATTCATTTTTTAAAATAAAAATTGTTCGGTATTTGTCTAATGGAATATTTATTAACTATTTGTAAATTATTTAAACAAATTGAATTTGTTTAAATAATTATTTTTCGAAAATTATTTTTTTTATTAAAGATTATTACTAATTATTTATTATAGTATAATATTTATTAACATTGGTTAATTAATTTTTAATTGTTT
Organism: Synergus gifuensis; assembly: GCA_904066015.1. Classification (NCBI taxonomy): domain Eukaryota; kingdom Metazoa; phylum Arthropoda; class Insecta; order Hymenoptera; family Cynipidae; genus Synergus; species Synergus gifuensis. The sequence goes on along the minus strand of CAJFCO010018025.1, from coordinate 43,039 downwards.
AAACAAATTCCATTTGTTTAAAAAACCTTTTTTTCCTAAAATTCGAAAATGTTTTTGCGTTATTATCGTTACATGACATAAATTTATTTTCAAATATTTTCCAATTCTTGCCTCTACGTTCCTATAAACGGAGAAGACAGGTATAAAATTTCACAAAGGTGGAATAATTTGTCCTAATTTTATTATAAGCCCCCAGTTATGGGAGATATGTCTCTTAGGTGAAATATTTTTGAAATACATTTCAAAACATATTAGACACTTTCGAGTTTACCTGAGGGCTTATAATAAACTTAGCAAAACTCATTCCATAAAAAATCTTTCCATCGCACTTTTTTGTAATTTGATGAAATTTCAGAAATAAATGCTATTATTAATGTTTAAACAATGCAAAAATATAATTAATAGAATAACAGGCCGCAAGTCAAATTATATAAAACCTGATTTAATGCCTGGATAAGAAATTTGGAAAAAAACATTTTGTAAACAAATGGAATTTGCTTAAACAATTCTAATTTAATTAACCAATGTTAATAAATATTCTACTAAATAAATAGTAATAATCTTTAATAAAAAAAAAAGAATTTTCGAAAAAAAAATTATTTAAACAAATTCAATTTGTTTAAATAATTAAAAAATAGTTAATCAATATTCCATTAAACCAATACTGATCAATTTTTATTTTAAAAAATGAATTTTCGAAAAAATAACTATTTAAACAAATGGAATTTGTTTAAATAATTAAAAGTTAATTAACTATTATTGATAAATATTCCACTAGATTGATAGAAACAATTTTCATTTTAAAAAATCTGCCCGCTTCGCGGGCACATTCTCATCGCGCGCTTCGCGCTCCGTGTTGCGCGCTTCGCGCGCTTGTACCCTTAGTGAAGCTTGCGCTTTACAGGACACTTAAAGATATATGTTTTTTTTTAAATTTAATTAAATTACATAATTTATTTTTGTATATTTGTAATTTATATTTTTAAAAATTTAATTAAATTAAATTAAATTACAGCTTTGAATGCAAAATTTAACTAAATTACTTAAGGTTCTATCGACCTTAAGGAGCACATTCTCATCAGGGCACTCGCGCTTCGCGCTCGATATTTGATTTAAAGCTGGCGCTCCGCGCTCGGCTCTGTTTAACAATATTTTTCACGATTTAAACGAAAACTACTCATCCTATTGAAAAATGGCCAAAGGAGAACTTGTAGATCTTTTTAAGGCGAATAATTATATTTCTTATCATTTTCTCTGCATCTCGCGTTTTTTGGCTCAAAATTTGAATTTTCGATTTTTTAAGGAAATTCAAAAAGTTGTTATGCGGATCATATAGGGCGTTCAAAAAGAAACATTTTTCATCTTTAGACTTTTTTTCATATCGTGCGTTGTTTGGCTTCTAATTTAAGTTTTCTTTCATTTTTTTGGATTTTCAAAATGTTATAAGTCTTTCAATTTTTTTTTTATCCAAAAAAGTCATTAATAAAAATTGTTCGACTTTTTGAGTACTGCGAACGTGCGTCATTAGAATTTTTAGATTAAAAAAAAAAGTGGTTTCAAAATTTTTCAAAATGCTCCCACTTTTTGAATTTTTATCCAAAATGGCTGGCCAGCGAACTTGACCTTCATTTTAGGACACTTAAAGAGTATACCAAAGGAC
>CAJFCO010018025.1:10494-31652 GCA_904066015.1 Synergus gifuensis | reverse complement strand
ATATATATATATATATATATATATATATATATATATATACACGTAAACTGGTATTTATTGGGTACGCAATAAAAAAATTTCTAATTACGAAATTTCTTCAAAGGACAGTCCTCTGAGTGATAATACGAAATATTTCGGGTGGATATGAAATAATCTGAGTGTGAGAGGAAAAAGAGTACAAAGTGGTATTTATTGCGTACCTCAACTTCTCTTCTAAATATTGAACGACAAACATAATTTATAACTGAAACTTATTTCTCATACAGAATTCCAGAGTAGCGATCTCCTCATTGGCTTTAATAATTAAAAAAATGATAATAAGTGAGGATTTTATTAAGTTGAAAATAATGATTTATTGGGTCCATTGGGAACATTCAACTGCATTATCGATGCTAGATCAATCAATTACGTCCTTGTGAATCATAAACAAGTATTTTGGAATTAAAATAAAATTTTTTTGAATGATTTACTGGCCAAAATAGAAGGACCCAATAAACACCACTTTATATATTATTTCATTGTACCCGCTAAATACCACATTACCTAAAAAAAAGTGTAACGTGGTGCTCATTGGGTACTCAGAATTCTCTTCCAATTAATGAAATACAAACTTAATGTAAAACTCTGAAACTTATTTCTCATACAGAATGCCAGAGTACCGATCTCCTCAGTGGCTTTAATAATTAAAAAATAATAATAATTAAGGATTTTAGTAATTTGAAAAAAATTAATTAATTAAAAAATTAACAAAATTTTGTTGAATTTACAACGCTTACAGCGCTTATTCAAGTTTTGAGGGATTCCTGATATTTATTTTAATTCTTTACCTCAAGAAGGAAATTATAAGAAGTTCGTGAAAATAAGAAGATGAGTGCACTATTCACTAAGAATAATTAGGGATCCAACAAAGATCTTACATTCATTGACTCGGATATCGTACCCGGTAAATGCCTTTATGTCTCTGATTTGTACCCGATAAATACCCTTGTACGTCACAGTCACTTATATTAGTTGAGCTAGACGTATGATATCTGTATACGATAGTAGAATTTGCTTTCATTAACACGTTGCTAACCCAAACGCTCTAAAAAGTGAATTATTCATATGACAAATTCGAAGTACTTTGATATGAATTTTTGAAACATGAGCTCTTGATCGCAATTTCCTACGAAGAATCGAAATTGCAAACGAACTTTTTCCTGTATCTTATTTTCGTTAAAATTTCTTTATTCATCCATATATAATTTAATGTTGAAAAGTTAGATTAGAGGTTGGCATCGGCTTAGTACAAACCAATTCTACAATTCTATACATACATCTTATGTCTAATCAAACTAATATTAATGACTGCGATATATATGGGTGTTTATCGGGTACAAATCAGACACATAAAGGTATTTACCGGGTACGAAATCCAAGTACCTTTCCTTTCTTAAAAAATAGATGTCCTGTCGAGTGTCCGCAGTTTATTCGTGATCTGATTGGTTGAGAGATGGTCACATGGGATCGTTACAAGTGCGTAACGTGAAGTAATTATAAAGGCGCGCGAAGCGCGCTGTGATGTTCTAGTGTACGTAAATAAAATTTGGCACAAAAGTAAGCTGCAGTGTTAATTATTCTAGCGAAGTGCTTGCACTCTGGCAATAATATAGCATTCTATAAAGTATTTATTGTAGAAGCAGTAAATTTGATTTTGTACCCAGTAAATGCCTTTATGTGTCTGATTATCTTAAAAAAACAATATAATTTCCGCAACAACTAACAGTTGTTGAAGTACAAATGTTAGTATTTTGAAATACATAAAACTAATTTTGATACGAAGGTATGAGATAAAATTTCGAATTCTAACTTTTTGAAGAAGTAAAATTTGTGACAATTTCCCTTCTATTCTATTATTAAATTAATCCTATTTTAATTTCATATATTGTTTACTAATATAACTTTTGATTTGTGCAATTTTTTTTAAAAGTATTTTATGAACTGCCAATAATTTAGCATTCCAAAATGTATTTAGAAAGAGTGAATTTGATTTTGAACCCAGTGCCATTATGTGTCTGATATGTACCCGATAAATACCCATATATGTCGCCGTCAATAATATTAGTTAGACTAGTCATAAGATATGACTATATAGAATTGTAGTTAGTTTTAAAAGAGTTAAATACTAGACGACAAACAAATTTTAAAATTACGAATATTTTAAAAATGCGATTTTGAGTCTGTTCTTGAAACTTTCAAGCAGTTCTTAGGGTATCTCGATATTTATTTTATTCTTCATTTCCAGGATGAAAATATGAATATATTACGAAAATAAGAGTTAGGACAAAGTTCTTTTGGGATATTGATTCTTCTTAAAAAATGTTTGCACTGAAATTAATATAGGCTTCGAAACAATACATACGTACAGTGACTCGAATTTTGTACACAGTAAAAGCCTCTGTATGTCTGATTTGTACCCGATAAACACCCATATATGTCACAGTCATTTATATTAGTCTGATTAGACGTAATTTCTCCGTACAGAATTTTATAATTTTCTTGCATTAATTCGGTACTAACGCAATCGCACTTAAAAATTAATTACTTCTATAATAAATTCAAAGCACTTATATAAATTTTTCAACAATCAGACTGTAATCGCATTTCCAAAGAAGAATCCATACCGCAACAGAAATGTGTCCCAAATCTTATTTTCGTGACAAATACCTATTTTTATCTGAATAATTTATTGTTAAGAGGTTAGCACGAGCTTAATACCAGCCAATTCTACAATTCTATACATACATCTTACGTCTAATCAAACTGATATTAATGACTGCGATATATATGGGTGTTTATCGGGTACAAATCAGAGACATAAAGGCATTTACCGGGTACGATATCCGAGTCACTGAATGCAAGTACTTTGTCGGATCCCTAATTATTCTTAGAGCATGGTGCAAGCGTCTTCTTATTTCCATGAACAATTTTAATTTTATTGCTTGAGATAATGAATTAAAATAAATATCAGGAATCCCACAAAACTCCTTTGAGCGCTATAAGAGCTTTAAATTGAACACAATTTTTGTAAACATTTTACCCCCGTGCAAGCGACGAACCCATTAAATTATTAATTTATATTAAATCAAGTTAAAGAAGATTTAACTTTTATGCGAAAGATACCATAGGCGTAGAAGATTGACAGACACAGACCTTCTTTTGTCTTTACATTACGGTAAGAATATCTTCCAAATTAGACTCATTATTGAAAGTGTTCCAAAAGACGGCATAGTTCATTAGTTCTAATTCGTCAATGAACTCGATAAAACTTTTATTCGAATATTTCGAATAAAAGTTAAATATTATTGAATTTGATTAAATGTAAATTAATAATTGAACCTGGTCTAAGCAGGCACGGGTGTAAAATTTTTACAAAGATTTTGTTGAATTTACAACGTTACAGCGCTTATTCAAGTTTTGCGGGATTCCTGATATTTATTTTAATTCTTAACCTCAAGAAGGAAATTATAAGGAGTTCGTGAAAATAACAAGATGCTTGCACAATGCACTAAAAATAATTAGGGATCCGACAAAGATCTTACATTCAGTGACTCGGATATCATACCCGGTAAATGACTTTATATCTCCAATTTGCACCCGATAAACACCCATATATGAAACAGACACTTATATTAGTTACACTAGACTTAAGATGTTTGTATAGGGAAGTAGAATTTACATTCATTAAGACGTTGCTAACCCAAACGCTCTAAAAAGTGAATTATTCATATGACAAATTCCAAGTACTTTGATATAAATGTTCCAAACATCAGCTTTTGATCGCATTTCCTACGAAGAATCAATATTGCAAACGAACTTTTTCCTATATCTTATTTTCGTTAAAATTCCTATATTCATTGAAGCGGTTCAAATTAATTAATTAACTCAAAATTGAAAAATTAAGGAAAATCAGCGAAGCTACACTCCTCAGCGCTAAACTAATCGATATTTGCGTGCGCAATTATGAATATTAAGTAGGGGAATCGAAGTTTCGGTATGTTCAAGGAGCTCAGTACAAATTTCAGAAAGATTAGTCTTGGAGAAACCATTTTGGGAAAAAGACGTTTGCGCCTTGGCTCTTCATCACAGGTATTTCTCCGGTGAGGAGAATCTTTAGGTTTTGGTTGGACAGAATCATAAAAGATTCAAAGTGAGAATTAATCAAGTGTATCCATTGTAGTAATTTTACGCCGAGTTAAAAAGAATGATCTTTAATCGAGTTGCCAGGAATTTTTCAACTGAGTTTCTTTACCCATCAAATTGGTAATTCTTTCCCTAATAAATTGGGGAAAGAATTCTTTCAATTGAAGGAAACCTGTATATAAAAGTTCTCTTATGCAAGGCATAAAGTGAAAATGGAGACTAAGTTTGAATTTTGAACCGAAGTCAGTTTCGGACCTCATTTGCCTTGGTCGTCTCTTTTCACTAATTATTAAACAACCTTGCAAAAGAGAATTTTCAAGTTTTGTCGTTATAATTATGCAAAACTCTATGGAGTAAAATCGAACTCCCAGCATGTGTTTCCATAATTATACAATCAAGATGGCTGCTCAATTAAGTATCTAATTAATACCAGGTGTGTAAATATGAAACCGGAATTTGCCAATAGATGGCTCTACCTGTCTATGTAGTTACCGACAAACCGCGACAGTGGCCCCATCTTGTTGTTCACATCTCTGACAAAGATTTTTGACTCACAACAATACAAGTTTCATACAATAGTATAGTTAGCAATAGCGTTAAAAATGTCAAAATTTGTGCCCGGAAAGTTTGATTTGTGGACAGCATTGATTTTCTGTTACCATCTGAAGAAAACTGCTGCAGAATCGCATCGAATGCTTGTCGAAGCTTACGGTGAGCATGCTCTTGGTAAGTCACAGTGCTTTGAGTGGTTTAAAAAATTTTAAAATGGCGATTTTGACGTAAGAAACGAAGAACGTGGAAAACCAATAAAAAAGTTTGAAGACAGCGAATTGCAAGCATTGTTGGATGAGGATGATGCTCAAACGCAACAAAAACTTGCAGATCAATTAAATGTGACACGAGAAGCCGTCTCCATACGTTTGAAAGTCATGGGAAAGATCTAGAAGGTGGGAAAATGGGTTCAACATGAACTGAATGAAAGACAGCAGGAAAACCGAAAAACCATTTGCGAAATGCTGCTCACCAGGTTCAAAAGAAAATCATTTCTCCATCGAATTGTGACTGGCGATGAGAAATGGATATATTTTGAGAATCCTAAACGTAAACGATCATGGGTAACTCCGCGCGAACCATCGACATCGACTGCAAGGCCAAATCGCTTTGGACGGAAGACAATGCTCTGTGTTTCGTGGGATCAGAAGGGTGTCATATATTATGAGCTGCTAAAACCTGGAGAAACCGTTAATACTCAACGCTGCCAACAACAAATGATCGATCTGAATCAGGCTTTGCGTGAAAAACGACCAGAATATCAAAAAAGGCAACACAAAGTGATTTTGCTTCATGATAATGCACCATCACACACAGCAGAACTGGTTAAGAAAACGATTGAGGCATTTAGTTGGGAAATACTTGCGCATGCGGCTTACTCACCAGACATGGCTCCGTCCGATTACTACCTATTTGCATCGATGGGACACGCACTTGCTGAGCAGCGCTTCACTTCTTACGAAAATGTACGAAAGTGGCTCGATGACTGGTTTGCCTCGAAAGAGCAACAGTTTTTTTGGCGTGGCATCCACCAATTGACAGACAGGTGAGAAAAATATATAGCTAGCGATGGAGCATACTTTGAAAAAAATATTCTTTATCATTTTTATATAATAAAAGTGTATTTTTTATACAAAAATTCCGGTTTCATATTGACACACCTGGTATTGTTCTCACTGCTTTCATTTAAAAAAAAAAGAAGAATTGTGAGAGAAGTATTGATAGTTAGACAAGTAGGACTGATTTTTGGAGTAAACATGGCACCTAGTTTACTCAAAAAGAAAGTGCTACTTAAAAGCAATTAATATAACAGAGTCTTGTATGGTTGAGAGCTTTCCATTATTTCAGAAGGTTGGATTGTTGTTCCGCTTTGATCAAGGCAGTCAATTTGGATTTTAGGTTCGAAAAGAAAAGGTTGGAAAGTTTTGATTTGGAGCTTATCGGTCAAATTTGCTAGGATTTCTTCGTAAGTTAATAAATAAATAGTATGGGAGTCGATTTACGCAATCCGATCCACTTTCGTAGACCCACCTAATATTTAATCAGATGGTAAAACAATGTAATTGTTGGTTAATTAGATAAATCAACTTGGTTCTTGAGAAAAATAAATAATTACGGAATAAAGTTAATTAATAAAGTACTAATAATTAAATTATACCAAGAAAGTGAGAATTAGAAATGAAATTATACGATTTTAATGTTTCTGAGAGTAAATTATCTATTGCTCAATTGGATTTGTTGTCAAGGTTTATAATTGATACCAATTTCAGAGGAAACGTGTGTTCAACCTGCAGCAGCTGTCTTACCAAATTCGTCAAATATAGAGGTCGCTTCCTGCAACTTATGCCCGAAATCTCGTGGAAAGTATGCCAAGACGATGTCAACTGTGATGTGGTAGATTTTCTGCACATCACAAAGTCAAAATTAATCCTCCTAATCATAATTTCTAATAAAGACAGACACTTTGAATAAATTCGGCACTCCTCGTCTCTTGTCAATTTTAGATTTAAGTACAATTTTTATTAATGCATATTATCTTATCCCCCCTCTTTTATGTAAACTACTGCGAGCCTCTTAATCTATGAGGATTAAGAGTAGAGATTCGCAGCATCCCATCTCATTGCGTCATCGACTAGGATCTGTCGTCACCTCCGTTCTGGCGAGGCTTCTTCTGTCTGGTGATAAAACTGCATTCACAGTACCGGGACGTGGATTATTCCAATTCAAACGAATGCCCTTCGGTTTTACTAATGCCCCAGCGACTTTCCAACGCCTTTTTGATAGATTGATAGGTCCCGAGATGGAACCACACGCTTTTGTTTATCTGGACGATGTTATCATAGTTACGAAAACATTCGAAGAACATCTCGAATGGCTTTCGAAAGTCCTAACTAAAATAAAAGACGCTGGTTTAGAAATCAACCAAGAGAAAAGCGAATTTTGTTGTTCTCAAGTACACAATTTAGGCTTCCTAGTTAACGAAAACGGTTTACAAACAGATCCCGATAAAATAGATCCTACTCTAAAATATCCTGTCCCTCTTAATGTAAAGTCACTCCGTAGATTCCTTGGACTATCTAGCTGGTATCGTAGGTTCATCCAAGACTATGCCACCTTAGCTAGTCCTTTAACGATCCTGCTTAAGAAAAAGCAACGTTGGATTTGGGGGGAGAATCAGCAATCTGCCTTCGAAGAAATCAAACATTGCTTGTCTGAAGCACCTATATTGACCTGTCCCGATTTTGAAGTCCCGTTCGTACTGCAAACGGATGCGAGTAACACCGGATTAGGAGCCGTTCTTACCCAAAACATCCATGGTAAAGAACGTGTGATCTCGTATGCGAGTCGAACTCTGACAGATGCCGAACAACACTACTCTACAACAGAGAAGGAGTGTCTAGCGATCATTTGGTCCATTCAGAAATATAGACCATATTTAGAGGGCTACAAATTTACTGTGATCACGGATCATAGTAGCCTTCGGTGGCTACATAATTTGAAGAACCCTACTGGTCGCCTAGCAAGATGGTCCTTGTCTCTTCTAGAGTACGACTTTGATATCGTGCATAGAAAAGGTTCCTCACATCATGTCCCCGACGCTTTGTCTCGTATGTACGAATCCCAAAACCCTGAAGAAATTTTATTCCTTAAAGATCAAATCCCTTCTTGGTACACAAGACGATTTCTTGCTGTTTCCAACTTCCCTTCAAAATTCCCTACTTGGAAGATTGTCGATAACAGACTCTACCACTTTAGACAAAATTCCTCCATAACAGACTTTGTTGACGACCTTGATGACTGGAAACTTGTACCGACTGACGAAGAAAGAGAGACAGTACTGATAGAAGCACATGATGATCCCCAATCCGGCCATCTAGGCACAGAAAAGACTTATGCACGCATTTCCAAAAAATACTATTGGCCCGGTTATTATAAAGATGTAAATAAATACATCAATAGTTGCGTAGTTTGCCAAACATGCAAAGTTGAGCAACAATTACCCGCAGGCCTAATGGGACATCGCGTCATAGAAGAACCCTGGATAGTCGTAGCTGCTGATATCATGGGTCCTCTTCCTAGAAGCAAAAACGGTTTCCAGTATATTCTCGTAATTCAGGACCTATTCACGAAGTGGATAGAAGTTATACCCTTGCGCGTAGCTACCGGAAAGAAAATCGAGGCCGCGTTCCGCGAAAATGTTATCAATCGCTGGGGAACTCCTCAAGTATTCCTTACTGATAATGGCACTGAATTCGTGAATACTACTTTACGTCAACTGGCAATAGAATTTAAAATATATCATACAACCACACCCCCTTATCACCCTCAAGCGAATCCTGTTGAGAGAGTAAATAGTCTTGAAAAATATGATCGTTTCCTTTATTGAGAAAGATCATAGTATGTGGGACCAATATCTCTCAGAATTCAGATTCGCTTATAATACAGCCCACCATACTTCCCTAAAGTCCTCCCCTGCCTTCCTAAATTTTGGAAGAAACCCCTTACCCACAAATTCCATTAAAAAGAAGATCGACGCCAATCCTGACTTAGAAAGTCGAGACCCTGAATCCTGGAAGGAAAGGATGTTAAAGATCCAATCAATGCGCGACTGGGTGATTAAAAATTTGGACGAAGCGTTTGCGAAGCAGTCCAAATATTACAATCTTAGGCGTAGACAAATTAGATTTCATAAAGGAGATTTAGTTTTAGCCCGATCCCGAATCCCTTCCTCAAAAATCAAAAATGTTTCCGCAAAACTATGTCACCGATTTGCTGGCCCCTATAAAATATCTAAAGTATTGTCCCCTACGGTCTATGAACTCTCTGACCTTAAGAATGAGTTCATAGGCAAATTCCATATTCAAGACCTCAAACCTTTTATACCTCCTAATGACCCCTAAAAATTTGTACCCTTAGAAAATGGAATACCTCGAAGAATACAGAGACCTGCTCCAACAGCTCAAGGAAGACCACCCTGGTCTCTTCCCGGCTGTTATAGAAGCCCACCGAGCTATCACCTCGGAAAATGTGGTTCGCTCCAGCGCCGTTCTCCAGGAGTTTCCGTCCGACGAAAAACTCCTGGAAAAATTCAGACAACAGGGGTACCGCATTGAACATCCTGCTCAACAAAAAAATAACACCACCCAAACAACGCCTGCGCAACAAAACGACAAAGCTGTCCAAACCACCCCCGTCTACTTCCCTGACCCAATCTCCTCCAAGTATTGGACTCCGCGGACGTTACCCGCGTCCACCCAAACCTCTCCTCCTCCCACCCGTAAAAGACCCCATCCCACAAATCCCAATCCTTCTCCCTCTACTTCTCCTCGTCCAACCTCCAAAATCCAATCGCTTCTCAATCTTCGGATAACAACACCCGAAGATGTCCCTCAATCCACCCTAAAGTTGCTGAACTCTACTGCCCGGTTCGGTTGTTGGAACTGCGGCGAACCCGGGCACGAATTTAATGATTGCACCTGGCCCCGCACCATTTTTTGTTATCGGTGCGGAGAGCCCGGATTCCCCATCACTCGCTGCCCTTATTTTCTCCCTACTGCCCACCTAAAGAAACCCTCTTCCAAATAATGGTCCCCCTCTCCTTTTTTTATTATTTTTCATTTTTTTTGTCAGCGAAGATCGCTTAATATTTTTTGTTTATTTCCCCTTATTTTTTTTTCTTTTTTTGCACGAAGAAAGTGCATATGTTTTTTTTTGTTGTTTCCTTATTTTCCTTATCCACAATGGCTCATCCTTTTTTTTTGGCACAAGAAAATGCAATTTTTTTATTTTACATTTTATTTTTTTGAAAACAAAGACAAGTTTAGTCTATTTTACAAGTTTTTCGTATCGTTTGTCCCTTCTCCCCTTTTTCACAATTTTTATTATTTTAATTTTAACATTATTTACGTATCGTTTGCTCCTTCCTTTCCTCTCTTAAATTTTTTTTGTTGTTTGCTCGCTTGCATTTTATCTTTTTTTTCTTTTTTTTTCTCTCTCTTTTATGTTTTTTTCTCCTGACTGATTTATTTTATTTTTTTTTGATGATTTCTTTTATTTTTTTTTGGGCTTTACTTAATTTTTTTGATTGAGACAAGGAGCGCCGTATTACCGATTTTCTTTACCGCGTTTCGTTATCTGATTACCTTTCGTTTGATTAATAATTAATTTGTTTGGCTAACCCTCTAAGATTCGAACTCTTAGCTTTGATTTTTTTTGTTAGACCTGGTTCGGTCCTTTATTAGTTGGGGAGAGTTGTGATGTGGTAGATTTTCTACACATCACAAAGTCAAAATTAATCCTCCTAATCATAATTTCTAATAAAGACTGACACTTTGAATAAATTCGGCACTCCTCGTCTCTTGTCAATTTTAGATTTAAGTACAATTTTTATTAATGCATATTATCTTATCCCCCCTCTTTTATGTAAACTACTGCGAGCCTCTTAATCTATGAGGATTAAGAGTAGAGATTCGCAGCATCCCATCTCATTGCGTCATCGACTAGGATCTGTTGTCACCTCCGTTCTGGCGAGGCTTCTTCTGTCTGGTGACCTTCAATCGACTTGTCTTCTGGTTTCCGCTGTCTCCAAATATCTCGTTGTCTCTTTTGGTTGATCTTCCGAGACCTTAGGCTTGTTCCAGTGAGGAAGGACCAAAATTACTACCACTATCGTTAATAGGTTGGTAGGTTTATCTTATCTTAAATTTATATGGCTCTGAAAAGGAGAAAGAGCATTTTTTTGGCTGTGTATTGTAACATGGCTGTTACATGGATTGCCTACGTGTAGGCGAAGGGGCGGGGGCACGCCGACGAGCAGCGGTGCTGCGAGTCGTCGGTCGGCTACCCCGCGCTCTTATCGTTCAGACAGCTGACCGAGCAGTCAGTCCTACGAGAACTCTCTCTCTATATATAATAACTCTATATTGTTCTTGAGCCTTGCAGGCCGATTAATTAAGTGCCTCTAAGATAGTTTGTTTGCCGGCTTTGCCTCACGTAATGTAAGTTGAATATATTTTGTTTATTGTTTTACTTGTGCCTTGGCTTTTTACTTCCCACTGGATAATTTTCCTATTTCCCCTCCCTCATTAGTCATAATCAAACTAGATTGTAGTATGCCTTTTTTGTTTTATGTTGGAGCAATTCGGAGTCTACTCTACATCTGCGGTTCGAAGCAAGGACTTGCGTTCTCCAATCAGGGTTCAGCGCTTCAGCCACCCTCGTACAGGTCTTGTTTCGTATGCCACGATTGATCCCCTCTCTTGAGTACAGAGAGGAGAGAATTTCTCCTCTGCGAAAACGACTTGGCTATGCGAGGAAAGAAGAAGACTTTTGGAGAGAAGGAAAGGCGACAGGGCAGACCAATGGGCAACGTTCTTCAAGGGCGATCTCTACTTCTTACCCTTATTAGAAACCAATTTACGGTTCACGCGCAGTCAGATTCTCCCCCCTTTTATTAATTCTCTCGAAAATCGACGCTTATGCTAATTCTAATTTCTCTTCACTCAATCATTCCTGTTCTGTAAATTGAAAGTGTCAGTTGTACTAGTGTTTAGTGATTGTTGCTGTATCTTCTGTTAAAAGGTTTGAGTTTTATCTTTTACGATCCAGCCAAGTTTCTTTTTTTATTGTAATTATTTAATTTGTTTTAACTCCTTGGCTGAATCAATATTATTTAATTTATTATTTAATTTATTGCTCAATTTGTTATTGCCCATTTATGATAATTATGTGTTCCCTCTAATTTATAATTATAAATCCAGAGTGCCGAAACCATGGAATGCCCCCCCCCTTAAAGATCCTAATTTTCTAAAGTATACTATAACTTCAAAATAATACCGAAATTAGGAAATATTTAAAATGTATTAACTTTAGTTTTGTCTTTGATTATCCCAAATTAATGATTCTAAACTCCATAAACCATATTTACTACATTTAATCTAATTTGTCCCGAATAATGTAAATTCCCTTATTTTAATGATCCTTATCTCTTAATTTATATCTTATTATTTAATCCAAGCCCCTATTATGTTATAAAGATCCTCCCTATCTTATATAAAATTGTTATTTCCTATTAATAATTTTGTTAATATTTTATCTTGTTATTTTGTTAATTTTCTATTATTATTTGTGCTTGCTTGTTGTTTTATATTATTTTTTTTGTTATTATTTTGTTGATTTTACCTTATTTTGTTAATTTTGTTTATTTTATTTATTTTAATAAATTACAGTTTTATTTATTTTAAAGAAGGGCTTTGTTAGTTAACGTCCCACCCCTCTCTATCGTTGTCTAGCCTTAATTTTATAATTTATCTGTTTGTTCTTTGCCTTGAATTTATATTTATTAAATTAATTATGTTGGTTATGGCTCAGATACCTGAATTGTTGTTAGCATCTATCCCAAGAAAGGACCCAACAATCAGTGAGGCTATATTTTTTGTTTTGGTTTTTTTTTTGTTTGTTTTTGGATTATCTTATTTTGTTTCATTATCTTATTATCTTAAATCTGGGAATAATCAACTTATGTTTTTCTGAATTGTCCCAAGAAAGGACTGGCGCCCAAAATGTCTTAATTTTTTTTAATTTTCTTTTATGTCTTTGTGCGTGGCTTAGAGACCTTATTTTAATAATTAAAAAGCCACGTCACACAAGCTACACTCGACAACCATGGAGACTGGACGATTTATTAGGTACTGACGAGAAAGTATATTTGATGTACTTTAAAGTACTATTGGCTTTTTTTTAAATCTATAAGTCCAACTCACAGATCTGGTGTATACGCTCTTGTGATACAGACTGTAAGTATCTGTGACATATGGGTATTTATCGGGTACAAGTCAGAGACATAAAGGTATTTACCGGGTACGATGTCCGAGTCATTGAATGTAAGTACTTTGTCGGATCACTAATTATTCTTAGTGCATGGAGGAAGCATCTGCTCATTTTCATGAACAATTTCTATTTTCCTTCTTGAGATAATGAATTAATTGAAGGACAGAGAAGCCTTTTCGTAATTATAATCATTACCTAAGTGTTCCTAACGAAAACTCTTCCACGCTGGCCGTGAACTGATACACTTCGCGAGGGGATGGCTATGCAGCGTTAGTAGTTCTGTCTATTCTAATGCCTAGTTACAATCAACCCAGCATCCGTAACAACCACATCGTTAAGAGAGGAAAACGAAGTCAAAAGGAAAATTTTAAAGCAGCTTCTAAAGAAATCTCTGCGAGCTCAACTATCTATAATAATTTGAATTATACCAATAAAAAGACAGTTTCCATTCGCGCAGAAATTGCGGGACCAGAACTAGAAGAAAATAATCCTCAAATAAAAATTATTACTATAGACCCACCTCTGGAGGAGGCTCTGGAGAGGCGAATAGCAGCAGTTTCTGGGGAAAGTAGAATTATTAACGAACGAAATAAAGTTACTTTGATCAAAGACGTAGACTTTTCGGATGCCGAAACTGAAATTTTCGCTAACGATAATAATTCAAATCAAGCAGTCAAATTAATAATCCTCGACTGATATAGCACAAATTTTAATAAAGGTTTAAATTTTAAAATAGGCGATGAACGATCAGGCACTCTTTTGAAAACTGAAAAGTTATGTAGGCATTGGGAAAATAATTGATTAAAAAAAATCAATACCTTGAGTGCATCGACTCAATCAAATGAGCTAATGTCTCAACACATTTTCCCAAAGGTTCCTAAAATTATTAGAAACCTATAAGAAAACCCTACCAAAGAGTAGATAAACTTGGGAGGAAAGATTATAAAAATTCAGATCGGCAAACTGAACACTTTTCATGCCGCACTTTATCTCTGAATATATGCACCCCTAGTTTCCTTACTTGCCAAGCTCAATTTCTCTGTATTCCTTGACGGTTGTGCAGAACTGGATGTCGAAATAGATTGCCCTGGATTTGTTTAGATTACAGACCTAAGTAAAATAATCTGGTGTGAAATTACTTTCCACCCCCAGGCTAAAGACTGACGTAATCTTTCAAAATGGCAAATAACGATGATTCCATTGCTGACCATCGGGAAGACATGGATGAGGATGCTAGTCATCTCAATCAATCAGTTGCCGACCATATGAGGGGAACACACCCTAATCTTCAGGCTCAACTCCTTATCGCCCCAATGAATTCCCTATTACAGAATATGACCTTACAAAACAGTACATACAATATTACAAAATTTAATGGAAAATCCCCCGAATTTAAAGAATTTCTACAGGATGTTGTAAATGGTGCAGTGTTCGTAACACCCGCGACTGAACCTATGTTCATAAAGGCCGTGTCCTCTAAACTTAAGGGAGTCGCTCGTGAAAGTGTTAGAGATAAACAATTCAACACAATCAATGAATTAGTCTTTCACTTGAAGAAACGGTTTGCTCCTATCAAGAAATATAAATAGTACTTCGAATCCATCATTAACCTGCGCATGACTCAGAAAGAAACTGTAAATGATTATTATGACAGGCTCCAAGGGCTTATAAGCGGCGCAAAGCACACCCTCGAGGAAAATTACCATAGAAAGTTTGGCCGGGAAAAATAAAGCACCATTCGAATGCAATCTATAATGGAATACGCCTTAGACGCCTTCATCAAGGGTCTCCCTGATGAAATATCCACCTATGTAGAAGTCAGGAGCCCCGCAGATCTCAGTGAGGCACTAGAACTTGCAATTCAAAAAGAAGAAATGCTGAACAATGGCAACAAATCAAAGGGATTAGCTCACTCCTCCCATGTGTCACGAAGAAACAGCGTCCCTGATCGTCCTACCAGTCTCTTTTCAAAACAATGACCCAATATATGGAAGCTATACGTTTAGGACAAATTACACAATTGTCGGGAAATAGAGCGCCCTTCACGTTTAACCCTTTTGGCATAGTGCCTCAGTTCCCAATGACACAAAATGTCCCCTGCAACGGACCAAGAAAACCATCTTCTGGATCTAGCTCACCGGGCCCTTCCAGGGATTTAAACTCAAAGCAAACTCTCGGTTTGCTTCCCCTAGTTTCTGGAAGAAAACCACAAACTTTCTAGTGGACCCTGGTTCTGACCTGAACCTAATAAGAACTCAGGCATTATTACCGGAAACAACATTTGACCCTGAACACTGGGTTTTATTCGCAGGAATAACCAATGATCGTATTAAAACTATAGGTACTATTGAGATTCCTATTCTAGATTCAACGTAAGAATTCCACGTGATAAGGAATAAGTTTCCTATAACTAGCGATGAAATCTCAGAAAGGCCTTACCTAAGGAATGATCAAGCAGAGCTTTCTTTTCGGCAGAACACCATGGTAACCAAATCAAGGCCAGTAATTTCTGAACGCTTTGTTTACAATGAATCTGAAGAAGCAAACAGGACAATGAAACACGAGATTAAACCCTTCAGGAGAATTTTTTGAAATAAAGGCTAGAATTGTCCAAAATTGACACATAAATGGGCCTGTTTATGGGAGAATCCCTCGTCTTTTTTCGTGATGGAATATGTCACGTCCTCGCAATCATCATGCCAACAAAGATATAGACGTAGAGATTTAATCCCAAGAGGTAATCCCTTGTGAAACCTACGAATTTCCGGGTGAAGAGACCTCTGATATGGAGTCCGAAATCTCTTTCTATGACATCAAACAACAGGATACGCAGAAGCAATCGGCGAAACCACCAACGGATCGCGTACAAAAGGTAATGCATCCCCTTCACGTATCTCATCTGACAAAAGAAGAAAGGGATTATGTATACAAATGGGTGAATGAGTTCCCAGCTATATTTCACTTAAACGGAGAACTACTTACATGTACTCACCTAATTCAACACAGAATCCCTACAACTGATGACAAGGTAATATCGAAAAAGGCCTATCGATACCCTCAGTCGACTGCAGACGAGGTTCGCCTTCAAATCGATAAACAACTTAACAGCGGTATTATTAGGGAGTCAAAATTTCCCTACAACTCTCCAATAATGATCGTTCCCAAAAAGATGGATGCTTCGGGGAAGCGAAAATTTAGATTTGTCGTTGATTTCAGAGCCTTAAACGAAAAGGTAGTAGGCGACCTAATATAACAGACATTTTAAACCATTTAGGCAGAGCCCAATATTTTTCAGTCTTCGATTTTGCCAGTGGGTTCCATCAAGTTGAAACCCACCCTGACTATCGAGCAAAAACGGCCTTTTCTACCCCCAGAGGATACTTTAAATATTTACGCATGCCTATGAGAATCAAAAATGCACCCTGATGAAATAGAACCTATTTTAAATTAACATGCTCCCACTAATATAAAAACACTTCGTAGATTTCTCGGAATGTCAAGCTGGTACCGTAGGTTCATTAAAAACTACGCGACCTTGGCCAGCCATCTCAGCATTGCTTAAGAAAAAGCAACGTTGGATATTGGGAAATGAACAACAGTCGACATTCGAAGAAATAAAACGTTCTCTATCCGCAGCCCCTATTTTAACTTGCCCTAATTTCGAGATTCCTTTTGTCTTGCAAACCGATGCAAGCAACATCGGGTTAGGAGCTGTTCTCACGCAAAATGTAGATGATCATGAACGTGTGATCTCGTACGCTAGTCGAACTCTAACAGATGCAGAACAAAAATATACAACGACATAAAAAGAGTGCCTTGCGATTGTATGGTCAATTCAAAAATATAGACCTTATTTAGAGGGTTATAAATTTACAGTCATCACAGATCACAGTAGCCTTCGATGGTTACATAATCTAAAAAACCCTACCGGTCGCCTAGCAAGATGGTCATTATCTCTCTTAGAGTATGATTTTGACATTGTACCAGATGTGTAAATATGAAACCGGAATTTGCCAATAGATGGCTCTACCTGTCTATGTAGTTACCGACAAACCGCGACAGTGGCCCCATCTTGTTGTTCACATCTCGGACAAAGATTTTTGACTCACAATAATACAAGTTTCATACAATAGTATAGTTAGTAATAGCGTTAAAAATGTCAAAATTTGTGCCCGGAAAGTTTGATTTGCGGAGAGCATTGATTTTCTGTTACCATCTGAAGAAAACTGCTGCAGAATCGCATCGAATGCTTGTCGAAGCTTACGGTGAGCATGCTCTTGGTAAGTCGCAGTGCTTTGAGTGGTTTAAAAAATTTAAAAATGGCGATTTTGACGTAAGAAACGAAGAACGTGGAAAACCAATAAAAAAGTTTGAAGACAGCGAATTGCAAGCATTGTTGGATGAGGATGATGCTGAAACGCAACAAAAACTTGCAGATCAATTAAATGTGACACGAGAAGCCGTCTCCATACGTTTGAAAGCCATGGGAAAGATCTAGAAGGTGGGAAAATGGGTTCCACATGAACTGAATGAAAGACAGCAGGAAAACCGAAAAACCATTTGCGAAATGCTGCTCACCAGGTTCAAAAGAAAGTCATTTCTCCATCGAATTGTGACTGGCGATGAGAAATGGATATATTTTGAGAATCCTAAACGTAAAAGATCATGGGTAACTCCGGGCGAACCATCGACATCGACTGCAAGGCCAAATCGCTTTGGACGGAAGACAATGCTCTGTGTTTGGTGGGATCAGAAGGGTGTCATATATTATGAGCTGCTAAAACCTGAAGAAACCGTTAATACTCAACGCTACCAACAACAAATGATCGATCTGAATCAGGCTTTGCGTGAAAAACGACCAGAATATCAAAAAAGGCAACACAAAGTGATTTTGCTTCATGATAATGCACCACCACACACAGCAAAACTTGTTAAGGAAACGATTGAGTGGCTCGATGACTGGTTTTCCTCGAAAGAGCAACAGTTTTTTTGGCTTGCCATCCACCAATTGCCAGACAGGTGGGAAACATGTATAGCTAGCGATGGAGCATACTTTGAATAAAATATTCTTTATCATTTTTATATAATAAAAGTGTATATAATAAAAGAGTTTACGACTGGCCCACGCATGAAGAGCTTCGGGAAGATGCCATCCGATGATTTAACCTCATCCCGAAACTACCCTCAAAGACCGTTAGGACCCAGCCTAAACAGAAATATTTTAAAGATAGGGCGAAGCCAAAAATTGTATTGAGACGGGTGTTAATTTTACTTAGTTAAACACTTCACCCTGATCCGGCGTGGCCTGGGTCATTGGCTGCCGGAGCTCCAGAATATAAAGAAATATAATAAATATAATGAAGTTATCAAAACCGTCGAATATTGGGCGCCAGCTAATCTTAGAAAACCCTGACTAGCGCGGTTAAGTTTAAGAGCATAAATAACAAATAATTAGAACGCTATAAGCATAATAACCGACGACTAGCTAAATCAAAGAGCAGGCGTGGGACTCGTGTTGACCTTAACAAAATAATTATTAAAGTTCCAAACACATTTATCCATCAATATTGGACAAGTTAGTACTTACAATTTCGTCGAACAAGGATTACGGGAATGAACCTCCGTAATAGGTATAACCTGAACGTCGAAACAAAGTATACAGTCCTCAAAAACGATATAACACGCAAATTCACACAAGACGTACAAAACGTTACAACTCCTGTCAACGCAAATTACAAAAACTTCCTTTCGCCAGGAAGGGTGACGCAAGAGTGAGCTCCTCGCGGCTTCTCTCAACCACGCTGAGTAGGTAAGGTTGCGCACTCGCTACCGCTTGAGCGCATGTCTCCGCCGTAAGACCATGAGGAACCTACCGTACCCACAACTTTAAATTAATTCGTCGAATATTCCCGCCGAGATTTTGACGGGAACGGAGTTATATATTATCTAAAAATGACTTCCCGTCACACTCTCCCAATTCAAACCGTAACGTCGAGGCGAAATTCGAAATCTGAAACTGAAACAAAGTAATTAAACAAGAAATTATTATCGAGATTACTAATTTGTCCATTTTAAACAAGCTAAATGACACTTCCAAAATTCAATTTTACAAAAGCAAAATTGACGAAGCAAACGAGAGAGTAGATGTGATTGGAACCAACTCACTAAAATTGAGCACGAAATCTGATCAAGAAATAGACGCAATTCAAAATACAAGTGTGCGCTAAGTCGAAACACGTGAAACTCATAAAATGACAAAGTGAAACGAAAATGGCTAACTAGCATGGCTAAACAATCTACAACTACAAAACGCAAGAACGCAAAATATAGCGCACGACACTCGTCGAAGTGGGCAACAAAAACCAGGAGTGTCGATGGAGATTCCGGTGAAACAGTCGAACAGTGACTACTTTGACGTCTTCTTGTGTTTGGACGGGACGATGACTCTGATTTCCTCTCCAACGTTAAGCTCCGGTCTCTCCTCCATGATTTTGTCGAGGGACTTCCCAACGAATGGCAAGGTTGACCGCCAGCTCTCTTTTGGCTTCCGAGAGTTGTCCAGCAGTGGGTGCTTGCGGGTTTCTAGGTACCGCTCCTCTCTAGAGTGCTTTTTCTCTAATCGTCGAAGGCGATTCGGGTAATCGTCGGCATCGGTGAATCGAGCTTTCATCTTTCGCTTCAGCTTCTGGACTCCCTCACCAATGAGGTATTGAAGGTCCGCAGTAACCATCCATGTCGGCGTGATTAAGCTTCAGACGAAGCATCTGCTGTTTCAGCTCCATCTGCTGCATCCTCAGTTGCAATACTTGACGAGAGACCGGAGCCTTCGTCGAAATCTCGGAACCTGGAGTTGACGGTCCAGACATCTCCCTCAAACAAATTAAGCAACAGTCACAAGATGAAAAGATGAAAAGACTGCGACGTCGCTCGTTGACTCTGGCTGAAAAAATACATTTCTAAGAACGCAAGGATCGACGAGGTATTTTTAAATCGGTTATGCTGTACTTTCCGACAAGTTTACCAAGCTTGTCCATCAATTACACCGTTACTAGTCCACCTACTCTATGGGCAAAAGCCGGTCCTACATATTTGTGAGCCAACTTGGCAGAATATGCTTCAGATTTGTTGCTCAATTTTTTGCTAGTAGTAAACTTCAGTTCCCACTCTGAACTGTACTGACTCGACTCTACCTGATTTTACCCATGCGCGCCGTCCATTCGTCAACCGATTCTTTGATTGTCGAATCGTCAACTTCCCCAGTGGACTTAGTTAAATGTTTAATCACTGCTTCCTAACCACGTTTCAAAAAGTAAGGCGATACTCTACTGTCCGAATGCAGAACGGTGTTATACGCCAATTGGATTTTGATCAAGCTCGCGTCCCATTCCCTATGATTCTTATTAATAAACACGGTAATCATCTGTTTGATGGTACGATTTACACGCTCTACCGGATTACTTTGGGGGTGTCTCAAATGAGCACAGTGGGGTTAAATCGGAAAACGAGGTTCAAAATCACTTTTATAACGCAATTATGCACCGATTTTAGTTTTCTTTTTTTTTGAAAAATTCAGATCTAAACTCTTCAGAAAATGGTGAAAGTAGATTTTTTATTTTTTTGTTTATTTAATTTTTATGTTAATTCAAACAACGAAAAAAATGTCGATTTTAAAAATTTTATTTTTTATCTTCTAGACAAAATTTTTCTTATACTTCTCGTCCCTTGGATTTAATGCACAAGGGTATAGGAAAGTTAAAAAAATTTTTAACTTACACAGTTAATTGTTATAAACAAATTGTGTTAACAAATAATTGACATTAGGGGTTATTAGTCTTCGAAGTATATTTCTACCATACAATCGCTTGCTTTCATCGTTAGGAGGATACGTTGTTTATTTTATAAACAAATTATATAAACAAATGCAAATTTTCGGCGTTTTTAGGCAAAAAGAAACCGTTTTTTTCACCGACCTTGTTGCAATTATATTTCCAATGATTTTTTCTGAATAAATTTTTGCCACTCATCGATATTTGTTTATTTTATAAACAATTTATATAAAAAAGTTAAGTGATATTTTCTGATAAACTTTGGTTACA
>CAJFCO010018023.1:1170-22264 GCA_904066015.1 Synergus gifuensis | reverse complement strand
ACACACACACACACACACACACACACACACACACACACACACACACACACACACACACACGCACGCACGCACGCACGCACGCACGCACGCACGCACGCACGCACGCACACACGCACGCACGCACGCACACACACATCCGGACAATTTTTCAAGACATCATGTTAGATATATTGACATTAAAATATGTTGAAAAAAACCTTTTTTAGGAAACTGGATTTTGTCACCACCACAAAGCTTCCTCTATGAGGAAGCAAAAATAATTAGGTATACAAACATATTGTCATATTATTTTCTATCAAATTATTTATTCAATCAGAAATAATTAGAAAGAAATTTAATTACCACGATTAAAATGAAAACTATTGTACCCATCCTATTGAAAAATGGCCAAAGGAGAACTTGTAGATCTTTTTAAGACCAATAATTGTGTTTCTTATCATTTTCTCTGCATCTCGCCTTATTTGTCTCAAAAGTTGAGTATTAAATTTTTTAAGGAAATTCAAAAAATTATACTAATTCTATAGGGCGTTCAAAAGGAAATATTTTTCACCTCTGGACTTTTTTTCATATCGTGCGTTGTTTGGCTTCTAATTTAAGTTTTCATTCATTTTTATGCAAAATGTCTCAATCTTTTTTTATCGAAAAAAGTCATCAGGAAAATTTGTTCGAATTTTTGAGTACTACGAACATCCGTGCATAGAATTTTTAAATTAAAAAAAATTAGTTTCAAAAATTTTCAAAATGCTCCAATTTTTTAAATTTTTATCCAAAATTGTTGACCAACGAACTTGACCTTCATTTTAGGACACTAAACGAGTATACCAAAGGCCAATCCAATTGATCAATTATTTCGAAAGTTATCGTGCTAACAAACTAAAATCTACAGACAGACATACAGAGAGACAGACAAATCCATTCTTAAAACAGGTTTTTCGGGTTCAGGAGGTCCCAAAACGTGGACATTTGACAAAAACTGGGGGGGTAAAATTTTACACTAATCTAATACATTCTCTCTGTTGAGAATTTAAAAAGATAACTTTTCAAGAGAGGGGGAATCAGGGAAATAGAGGAAAAACTGTATGACCTGATATTAGTTATATAATAATAATAATAATATTAATATTAATAATAATATTAGTAATAATAATCTTTATTGATATATTTGATACGATTTTAATTTTTAAAAAATGTGTCAGTTTTTAAAAATTTTATATAATATACATTATTGAAACTTGCAATAATGACTATATTACCTTGAACTGGAGCGTAGATGTTTAAGTATAGACAATCCTCACTTTGATTTTTCAAATATGGCATAAGTCTTTTCAGATAATCCACTCTACCTTTTGGAATTTGGTCTGTTAGTTTTGGGAGCTTTTGTGGACACACAGGTCCAAATTCTTCTGCTACTTTTACACCATGCCAAATAGCACCACTGACAGGAGGCATAAAACGGAGAGAACCGATGGGTGGTGATGCATAAGGGACACCTCGGAACACTTCGACACTTTCTAGATTGCGTCCAAGAGAAACAATAACACCCGAGAGTTCTCCATGATTCGTTTTCACAATTCGTGAGCTTAATTCAGCATTTACTAAAGTCATTAAAATGATCGATAATCCTGCTTTTAATGACACAGTCATTTCGTACGTCTTGGGATCACAACACTTTGTTTGTTCATTGTTACCTTAAAACTCTTTTCACTTTAATACTAAATAGGATGAGATATTGACTATATTTTTTTCTGAATAACAATATCTTTCAATCACACATTTTTTCAAATCTTCTGCCGTATAATGGATAAATATAAAATTAGTCACACAAAATTTTACTGCAATTCTTTAAGATCACAAGAACGGTGAAGCTACATATTCCTTGGGCGTTGGCTGATTTAAGAGTAAAGTAATTTTTAATGGCACCAGCACTTTAAGTGGTACCAGTTTATTATTCTTAGCTTTCACCATTACATATTGAAAGAATAAATTCCGTAGTTATAAAACGAATCTAGTCAATTACATATTTTTATGGAATAGAAACACTTTTTCATAGATACTTTGAAATCAAGTTATTAGAAACAATTGATATTCACCAATACGAAATTTCGATTTCTTTTATGGGGACCTTTTTTTAATAAATATTTTCAATTTAGACTGCTTTAAATAATGAAATATGAAAATTCAGTGATTAGAATTCACATTCCGTTGAATAGTATTTCATCCAATTTTTTGATGAACTTTAATGTTAAAATAGCACCGAATGGCATGGATGTAATTCTGATTCGAGGATGACTTTTTCAGAATTGCTTGCAACCGTATAGCTGATGCTATTTCCAAAGAAGCAATGCACTTCGCGAATACTAGAATTTTGAAAATTTAGATGTTACCATTACTTCAGCCTCCGATAAACTAGCGTAGGCGAAAGAAAAGGATCACGCACAAAGCTGAGCATGCGTCGTTTTGCACAAACTCACATCTCAGTAGAAGGGTGGAAATACCAGGTACATGCGGTCGATAAAACAGAAGAGCGTCGTATATAAAAATGCGTAAGATTCTTCCAACTAAAGTATAAAATATAAAATCATAAAATATTAAAAGAACATTGCCATCAAGAACATTACAAGACAACATGGGCGACGATAGTGTGCACAAGGTTTGGTAAAAACAAGAGTAAAGTTTATCCGCATAAGAAAAATTGGAAAATTGGAATTGGAAAATTATGAAAAAAAATATTTTAAAATATTTTCTAATCTAATTTTTGTAATCTCTTGGAATTCTCTAAAATAAGCTAAAATATTTTTAAATATTAAAGTCTTTTTAAATCTCTTAAACGCCCTTTCATTTTTTAAACGCACTTAAAATTATTTTGAATGTCTTGAAATTGTTCAAAATATCTTGAAAAACTTCAAACTCCTTGAAATTCCTTACAATCATTCTAAATATATATAATATAAATCTTTTAAAAGCTCACAAAATTTCTTAAATTCACTTAAAATTTCTTGCAAACGTTTAAAATATTTTTAAATAAATTGGAATTCATTAAAGTCTCTTAAAATTCCTTGAAATTCGTTAAAATCTGTTAAAATGTTTTGAAATCCTTTTATGTGTCATAAAATCTTGTGAAATCAATAAAAGAAATTTTGTAAAACTTTTTTGTTAGCATGTGGACAAATTTCATGGCAGTTTATTATTAGGTCTGGCCCAGATCTGGATTTGTATAGATCGTATAGTCTGGAAGTTATAGTGTAGCCCAGATCTGTAGCTGGTCAGCCTTCAACGGAAAAAAAATTTCTAAGTATGGCCTAGAAAATCTACTCGAGGGGTTAACAACTCGACCAAGCAGGTGTACAGTTGTACACCTACTTCTGACTCCAAAATATTCCAAGATAATTCCAGTTAATTCAAGTGTCTTCAAGTGAGTTCAAAGGAATTCATGTGATTTCATGTGAATTCATTGACATTGAGAGATTTTACTAAATTTACGACACTACGACTAACTTTGAAATAAAGCGATATATGTTTATACAACATGTGAGCCTCATCCACTCACTTGCTTTTTATTCTCTTTGCACTTACTCCATATTAACTGACTTCATGAGTAGGGAGTTTTGACCGCATATGAAAAAAGCGTAATTTCCCGAGAATTATTGGAAAATGCCGAGAGGTTGATAACTCAACCAATCACCTACTTGTCACTTCAAAATATTTCGGAATATGCAATAACTTGAGAAGATTTCACTAATTTCAGGAAATTTAAAGCAAATTACAACGATGGAATTCAATTGTGGAATTTCAAAAGACTTTAAATAATTTTAAGTGGTTTTAAAAAATTCATAGATTTTTAAAAAATTTTAAACCAGTTTTAATTTATTTTAAAGAATTGTAAAAAGTTTCAAAGGATTTTAAATTATTTAAAGAGATTTTAAAGGGATTCAAAGGATTTTATGAGATTTCAAGTGTTTTTAAGGGGTAACACCACTCTAGAATTTAAAAAGAAAACGATTTTTTTTAGCTTAAAAAGTACTTTAGAGTCTTAAAAAAATACCCATTTGGTTCTATAGCGACAAAAGAATTTATAATAAATTGTATAGTTTTCAATTTTTCCGAAGCCCCTCGGAGTGTACGCTCTATATACTTTTAAAACTTTAATCGCGTTTTTATCGAAATCACTTTTATCAAACTGGGCGGAAACATTACTAAAGAATCGCTTGACCCATTGACTTGAAATGTGGACTGTAGCTGTGTAATAACCTTTTCCACAAAAGTAAGTAGCCGTGTTTTGACTGAATGAAAATTTGCATTATTATAAACAATTTACTACTGATTTTTAGTCCCCAAAACATTAAATTTGATTGAAAAGTGCGCCATTTTATATGTACTTTAAAAAAGTTTTGGGTTTTTGTTCTAAGCCTCATAGTTCACGAGGAATCTTTTCGCCCGTGGAGGCATCTCAAAAAAAGGCATTTTCGAAGACTAGCTCTGTCGCGGCAATTTTGTAAAAAAATGACAATAAAATTTTATTTTATACTTCAATATGTGTTTTATAAACCCTGTAAAAAGAAACGGATTCCTTTTCCCATCTGCTCAATAAAAGTTATTAAAATTAGGACTTTTTTTTAGCCTCTAGAGTAAGATGGAAAGATATTTCAAGGGATTTCAAGATTTTAAGTTGTTGTAAATAATTTTCAAGATTTTCAAAGGATTTTGCAGTGGTTTAGTAATTTTAAAGAATTCTAAGTGATTTTAAAAAATTTAAGGCATTTAAAATAATTTCAAGGGAATTTAAAAGTAATTTTCATGTTATTTGTGAAAGGCCGTAGCCGGATAAGCATGGTGAAACTGCCCCACATAGATTTGGTTCATATTTAGAGGGTGAGTTTCTCTCACTACGAAACTAATTTACCCCAAGTGCCCAGTTAAAAAAAAATTTTTACAAAAGTTATAAACAATTTTTGAAAAATTAAAAAAATCAGTTTTCTCAAAATTGGTTCAAACGATTTTGATGGTTGAAATATATATTGTAGAGGGTACTAAGACAATTTAAAAAGAAATTGACACCCAATTCCTTTCAGGAGAAGGGGCTGAAAAAAATTATTGTAATATTGTAATAATTTTTGCTTCCTCATAGAGGAAGTTTTGTGGTGGTGACAAAATCCAGTTTCCTAAAAAAGGTTTTTTTCAACATATTTTAATGTCAATATATCTAACATGATGTCCTAAAAAATTGTCCGGATGTGTGTGTGTGTGTGTGTGTGTGTGTGTGTGTGTGTGTGTGTGTGTGTGTGTGTGTGTGTGTGTGTGTGTGCTGATTTATGTCACGATCCAGCAATTTCTTGAAAACGCGTAGTGATAAATTGATGAAACTTTGCATAGTTATTCCACTATATATACCTAGTTCAATTTCTTACAAGGGTTTAACAAAATATTTAATTTTACAAGTTTTATGTACTTTTATAATTTTCTTAAAATTTATTTTTTCACTATAATCAAAATTCAAAGATGATGTAAGGAAAACGTAGATTCCTTGTGTCGAAACGAATCGATTGACCTATATTATTAATGCATTTCATTAAAAAATAACAAAGTTATGGTTAGTTGTATTTTCAAAAATTAATGTGTCGACTATAACTTTTCAAATAATCAAAATTTTGACTTGACGTAAGGAAAATAAATGTTCCTTGCATCGAGACAAATCGACTGGTCTATAATATTATTTCATTTCATTGAAAAATAACAAAGTTATGGTTTTATTTAATTTTGAAAAATTTTTTTTTCAACTATAACTTCTCTAATATTCACTATTCGAAGCTGACGTAAGGAAAATAAAGGTTCCTTGCGTAGAGACGAATCGATTGACCTATAAGATTAATGCATTTCATTGAAAAATAAGAAAATTGTGCTTTATTGTAATTTTTGCAAATGAATTTTTCGAATATAACTTCTCAAATAATCAAAATTTAATGTTGATGTAAAGAATAATTAATGCTTCCTCTATGAGAAAGCAAATCATATTTTCTTACAGGAAGCAAAGTGCTCATTGAATGAGCACAAAAGTTGATACAACTTCACAGCTAGTTTTTAATGTTCTTTTTGTTGCAACACTGCCAATTTTTTTCTATAGCTTAAGATTCAATAAATAAATATCATTTGAACTTAGTTATACTATTACGCTATAAACTTAATCTTTCTCACTGTCTTCCTCTAACACGGGATTCATACTGTTTTCTGTAAACAGTTTGCTGAGAATTTCAGCAGGTCTTACGATTTTCGACAAGTATCTTGCATGTGATAAGTAATATATAATGGCTGCAATATGGAAATAGCAGCCAACTGTTCGTCGACCATTGGCGTAGTCACAAGTTTAGATGTTTTGATTCGTTTTAATGTGTGTTAAAAACCGTCAGTCGCTGTCCGTCCGTGCGGTCAATTTGGATCCTTGTATGTGCAGCATTGCCACAGACGAATGAATATTAATGTGGCGTGCACAAATGATGTCTGCATCTAGAGCACCTCCACGTGGTGACGGCGAGCAGCGGGATTTTTCATGGCGAAGTTTCTGGATAAAAAATGTTATGCCGTCATGGCAGACAAAAGGAAAGTGTTTACGATGCAGGGAGTTGGAACCCCAGTATCGGCGGCTGGTCAGGGTGGGAAAGCGGGCCCGCAGCCGTCGTCATCCAGTAACCGTACCTCATTAGCAGGATCAGCAATATCATCGGAAAGTTAGAATGAAACAAAGATATGCTGCTTGCAGCAGATTTACTCAAAAAGTTAGTAAACGTAAGAAAATAGTAGAAACTTCAGATGAAGCAAATGCTTTTTCTCTTTGCTTTGGTAAAAGCATAACTCCCAATAATATTTTATGTTGTTCCTGTCGCATTATTGCTTGCAAAAACAGAAAACTGAATGATGGTAGTCGATTTCTTAATAATGAAAGAACAGTTTATGAAAGCGATGATTCTTCGCAATCAAGCGAAAAAGATCCAGACTTTGAGGGAAACATAAAATCAGTAAGGACAGTAAGCGAAGATGTTGAGTATGTTCACATTCAAATTCAAAGGACTGTACTAACGCACTATTATTGCTGTGTTTGTTACAAAACAAAGGATTTAACAGTAGTTCCCAAGTAGGCGCGTGTACAATCTTATATTAAAAAAAGAATTTATATTCCGGAAGGTAACCGTTGTTGTCGTGAACATTTAATAAAAATTCGGTTTTTTGACGAAGAATTAAGTCTTTTACGTTTATATTCAAATTTCGCAAAAGTGTAAGATTCAGAGCTATCGGTATTACTTGAAGGTTTGAGTATTGAATGTGACACCACAATTGTCGACAAAGTTGGAGACTTTTCTTTATCTAAAGAAAAAATAAATCTTTTTGCATTTTTGACATGGGAAAATATTATCGAATTGCACGAAATGCTGACTTCAATGTGAAACAACGAGACCCGTGATGTAACCCAAGCTCTTGTTGTGTTTCTATTAAAATTAAGATCAGGAAATTCCAACAAAATGGCTGCTGCAATTTTGCAATTAGATCGAGAGCAACTTGTTTCAGGCGACAAACTCTTCCTTGACGGAGGTTTTCGAGATGCGAAAGACGCACTGAAATCAAAGGGCTTTATCGTACTGATGCCAGCTTTAAAGGGTAAGCGGAATCAGTTGACTACTAAAGAATCAAACCACACGGAGAAAAATTTAATTCCAATTCTTCGATATTACTGCTATTATTTCGGATTTCATTCCTAAACGAGTCTACCTTTTCAGATCCAGGATGAAAATTTAATAAATGATTCATACGCAAATATTTCAATCAAAGGTCAAATAATAAGAATAAATTAGTAGGCAATTGTGGAAAGAATCTCTATGCCGCCTAGTGGATGATTCTATATAAAGTATAAAGCGTGCACCAACTTCATACTACGATCATACGCGAGCCTTATGAGTAGGTGCCAAGCGACCAGGGTATATTGGTAGCCGCACTGGTCTCTGTTCCGGTTCAGTCTAGTAGTCAGTCCCATACCGCACTCAAACAGTTTTGTTTGAAATAGCAAAAAAAGAAACAAACGCGTGTCACAAGCTTTGAAGGGCTTGGCCTTCAAACAACCTAAAACACATCCTACCAAACTTGGAAACCGAATATAATTAGAAATTACATACATGTATAATCTTAAACTTAATATTATTATAAAGCTGAAACAGAAAAATCGGGTTAGAAGAAAACGAAGCGCTGGCGGGAATCGAACGCTGGTCTCCTGGGCAGCAGTCTGATGGCTTTCCACGTACCTACAGAGGATTATGAGAATCGAATTAGAAACGTCCAATGTAGTAAACACGTGAATGAATATTGAGGTGCATTAGCTTATGTATCGTCTTCTGGAAGGATAGGACTGACTACTAGACGTTTTGAAACGTGCGCAAAATGATACCTAGAAACTCTACAGAGTAATGGTAATAAGCTTTCATTTTGTAATTTCCATTGCAGTAATTACTGTTCAAAATACTTTTCTATCTTTCAACTCAATTCTAAAATAGTTCAGTTTACTTTCATGTAGAAAAACTATAAATGTATTTTCTTAAAACGAGCACAAAATTTTGCTTTACGATTACATTTTGTAACTGGATACAACCGTAAGGCATCTCAAGTACTACTTTCTTTAATAAAACGTATAAAACTTTTACATTAAATGGCACTTAATGCTGTTAGCATATGAAATATTTATTAATATTTTAGGAATCATTGAAATTTTTTATGGCTACTAAAATATCTAGGAACGGAACCTATATTCGTGCATTGTTTCCTAATTGAATAGCACTTTTTCAAATTATTTAGCAGTCTTTCCGAAACCGAAATTTTTATTTTTCTCCGTGTTGTCACGTGTTACTTGGAACGTAACGGAGATACCATCCTGCCCCCACTTCTAGGTGTGACGTGATGTGGACACGTCACACAATTCCCTTTCCCCTTCCACTTCCACTCCATAGAACTGATCGACGAGTGACGTCACGCTGGTACTGGAAATACGGTTGGCCAGAGTCGTTCTAGTACCCAGACTCCGTGGCGCAGTGGTAGCGTATCGGGCTTCGAGCTGGCGGCCAAGGGTTCAATTCCCGGCGGTCAGAGTCAATTTTTACGGACTCGAACGCTACTTCGTCGCACTCTCGACAGTCTCCCCCTTTCTCCCACTACCTTGAGTAACTGCCTTGTTACACACAATTTTTGTTAACAAAAATTCGTTGGGCAGTAGAATCCGTCCATGGAATAATTAAACAAAAATATCCATTACTAGATCATGTATATCATAATAAATTGCTTCAGAAGGTTGGATTGTGTTTTAAAATTGCAGCATTTCTACACAATCAATTTGGAAAAGCGTTACAAACAGATGTCCATCTTTCAGAAGAAATTGTAACGACAATGAAATAACATTTAAATATGGAAAACACTTTGGCTAACGAAGTCGAAGAGAAAGGCTGGTGACCCGATAATCGGGATGCACAAGGTCGCGTACCAGGCGTTTTAAATAACATTCTTCGGAAATATTTTCGAAATTTCAAGTTTTCTAAGGACATAAAAAAATTCCAATGATGAACTGAAGACTAGGGTGCACCAGGTCGCCCACCAGTTGGTTAGAACAACAATCTTCGGGCATTTGTTCGAAATTTCAAGTTTTCTAAGAATGTTAAAAGCACAAAATGGTGACCCGATCACCCGATAACGCGATAACAAGGTCGCGTACCAGGTGTTTAGAATAACAATTTTCGGGAATTTTTTCGAAATTTCAAGTTTTCGAAGGACACGAAAAACTCCAAATGGTGACCCGATAATCGGGATGCACAAGGTTGCGCACCAGGTGATGAAAATAGCAATCTTCGGAAATTTTTTTTTAATTTCAAGTTTTTGAATGACATAACAAAATTTCAATGGTAAACCGAGGACCGGGATGCACCAGGTCGCGAACCAGGAGGTTAGAATAATAATCTTCCGGAATTTTCTTAAAATTAAAAGTTTTAAAAGGACATAAAATCATTCTAATATTATTCTGAATAAGAGTGGGATAAGAATAGGTCAAGGTTGCTAAGTTTATTTCAACTTTCATTCAGATAAGACGAGTTTCATTAAGAGTGGGATAAGAATGGCTCAAGATTATTAAGTTTAATTCGACTTGCAATCAAGCGTGGGATAAGAATGGCTCAAGAATATCAAGTTTTTTTCGACTTTCAATCAGCTGAGACGATTTGCATTGAGCGTGTGGTAGGAATGGCTCAATATTTTTATTTTTATTTCCAGTTTCAATCAAGCGTGGAATAAGAGTGGTTCAAGATTGTTAAGTTTATTTCAACATTCAATCAACTAAGACGATTTTCATTAAGCGAGGGATAAAAATGGCTCAAGATTGTTAAGTTTATTTCGAATTCCAATCAAGCGTGGGATAAGAATGGCTCAAGATTGTCTTGTTTATTTCGATTTCCAATGAGCTGAGACGATTTTCATTAAGCGTAGAATAAGAATGGCTCAAGATTGCTAAGTTTATTTCAACTTCCAATCAGCTAAGACGATTTTCATTAAGCGTGGGATAGGAATGGCTCAAGATTGCCTAGTTTATTTCGATTTCCAATCAGGCATGGGATAAGAGTGGCTCCAGATTGCTAAGTTTATTTCAACTTTCAATCACTTAAGACGATTTTTCTATACCACGCTTAATGAAAATCGTCTCAGCTGATTGAAAGTCAAAATAAACTTGACATTCTTGAGTCATTCTTATCCTACTTTTATTCAGAATAATATCAGCATGATTTTATATCCTTTTAAAACTTTGAATTTTAAGAAAATTCCGGAAGATTGTTGTTCTAAACACCTGATGGGCGACCTGGTGCACCCTAGTCTTCGGTTCATCATTGGAATTTGTTTGTCCTTCGTAAACTTGAACTTTCGAAGAAATTTTCCAAGATTGTTATTGAAAACACCTAGTGCACGATCCGTTGCACCTCGATCATCGGGTCACCAGTTGAAGTTTTTTATATCCTTTCAAAACTTGGAATTTGAAAAAAATTCCCGAAAATTACTATTCTAACAACCTGCATGGTGTGGAACCTTGTGCATCCCGGTTATCGGGTCACCATTTGGAGTTTTTTGTGTCCTTAGAAAACTTGAAATTTCAAAAAATTCCCGAAGATTGTTATTCTAAACACTTGGTGCGTGACCTTGTGCATCCCGGTTATCGGGTCACCATTTGGTGCTTTTAACGTTCTTAGAAAACTTGAAATTTCGAACAAATTCCAGAAGATTGTTGTTCTAAACACCTGGTGGGCATCCTGGTGCACCCAGGTTATCGGTTTATCATTGGAATTTTTTTATGTTCTTCGATAACTTGCAATTTAAAAAAAATTCCCAAAGATTGTTTATTCTAAACACCTGGTACGCGACCCTGTGCACCCCGGTCAGAAATTCACAATTTTAGATTGTTTCTCCAAATACCTGGTGCACCCAGGTTATCGCTTCACCATTTGGAATTTTTTATGTCCGTCGAAAACTTGGAATTTTTAAAAAATTCCCGAAGATTGTTTATTCTAAACACCTGGTGCACAAACCGGTACACCCTGGTCAGTGGTGCACCATTTTAGATTGTTTTTATAAGTACCTCAATTATAAAGACTGTAATGATTGTATTAGAATTCGGAGGAGTTTAGAGTATTTAAGTCTTGAAAATCCAAATAATTCAATGTAATTCAAAAGTGTTCAAGGTAATAAAAGAAGTTAAAGCAGTTTCTTCAGAACTCGAGTGAATTCTGCAGAATGATAAGAATTCAGGAGATTTCTACAGAATTCAAATAACGTATGTATTTTAAGTAATGTAATTAACTCGTCCAGCAATGGTTTCTAATTTGGTTGTTAAGGAAAAGATTCTTATGAATTTTCGAATCTCGTTTAAGTGTGAAGTTGCACCAAACATTCAAAGCCTCCTACAAAAATAAACGAACTTGTATTCTCACACACTATTAGAGATGGCACATAGACTGTCGGCTTTCTAAATCATTTTTCTGATTGGTTAATATTTAATTGCTAATTGCTCGTTAATTATGCATTTAATCAAATTTTTTATTGTTAATTTTCTATTCAGTTTTTCACAAGGAAACAGAAAATATAAATATTTTTTGAATACTGGGACACACTGTATATGGGGGATTTCATGTCAAGTGTACCGACTTTAGAATCTGTCCTCGTCTGACCGAACTCAAACTTTGGCAAATTGTCGTCCTATTAAATGATAGTTTATGGGGAAAAAATTTTCTTCATTGAGCAAATATTTACTGAAGGAGGGGGGTGGAATTACTTGGTTTTGTGCAGATACCATCTATTTCGGGTATTTGTGACTCTTTGAATAGCAGTAGAAAAGTTTTTGCACACCATAGTTTCGATAGATTTTTTCATGCCCTTTCGATTGGCAGTAAGCATTTTTTCTTAAATAAGTATTTGACGTTCAAAAGTGAAAGCTAAAACTAAATTTGACTTTTTCTCTAGAAAGGACCGGTTTTTTTGCTTTTTTTTGTCTTAAAAGATAGCTAAGGTTTTTTCCTATAAGATTATATAGGTTAAAAAGTGGAGAAAGAATTTTTAATTCATGAAAATAAGCGTTGAGTACTCCGGTACACTCATTACGCTGACAGTCGAACTCCGTAGTGCGTCGTGAAAGGAATCTCTAGTTTCTACTATGCAAAATTTAAAATTATATTAAAAATCTCATCAATGATGAGAATGTAAAACTAAGGGAAAAGGAAAAGTTTTAAAGAAACATGTGATGCTTAGAACAAAAGTTATTCCTCATAAAAAACATTTTGCGGTCCTAAAAAGGACCGATTGTATTTATATGGTTTAGCAGAAAAGCATATTAAGTTCTTTCTGTCGGAATACGACATTTAGCTTTTTTAGTGATAAGTGTTTTTACTTTCTTCCTTAATTTCCTTTTCTTCTCCTTTGGGAAGTAGTCGCATTCCGTAGCTGAGGAAAATTTCTTTAATTGAAGTCTCCCATCTTCAGTAGGTATGAATGCATGTTATTGCAAAGTTCCTTTAATTGTCAGTGCAGCATAAAATCTGCTTTTCAGTTCTTTATCAGTTGCTCTTTGATCTTCATTACTACTAAATATTATTTCAGTTTCCTTGCAGTACTTCTTTGCTCACTGAAAAAGAGCTGGAGCTTCTAAGATGCGATCTTCAACGGAACATTGTAGGCTAAACCTTGCTGCATTTCTTTTAATATTCGCCCCTATGCCATCACATGCTCCCTTACCATGAGCAGTAGTATGGAAATGCCACTCTGCTGCAATTGTCCGATATGATTGCCATACTTTTGTGTATGAGTTCTCCATCTTTTACATAGTAAATAACTACTGTGAATATTGTAGCCTGGTCATTATTCCAGTGAAATCCTTGGGCGGAGTTTTTCAGAACAAACTTGAAATTCTCAGCGAAATCGAATGAGATAACGAATTCACCATTTTTAAAAGTTGTCTTAAAATTTTTGAAGAATAATGATTGCTCAGTAGCAAAGAAATAATGGGTTCTCAACTTCAGCATCTTTTCACAAAATTCATCCACAAAGTCATCAGCATTCATAGTCAGTGTCTTTAAGTTGCATCTGTCAGTCTGCAGCCAAGAATAAAATTTGATTTTTTCCAAATCCTCCTTACAAAAAGATTGAATTAAACAATCTTTAATTATAGTGCCACTGGGACAATTTTGGCATTCACCTAATTGGAAGGAACTTTTCACATCAGGGCATGCAGTCAACTTTAAACAATCGCGATATCCATTTAAAAATACTTCTGCATCGTTTGTTAAATATTGCATGTTTATTTCTTTTAGCATCAATTTCACATTTTCATGAAGTTCACAAACGCATACTGTGTGAGTACCGCTACCCCCTGCCAAAACGCAATTTTTTGGTCTGAGTTGTGTAAATTTTGTGAAGCCCATTTTAATCTCTTTATATTCTGACTGGAATTCAATGTGTAATTCATTTAAATTGCACAAAATCAATCTTTTTTGAACGAGTTCTTTCTTCCCATTCATTCGAACAGATACATAGTCCTTCATTTCAGGCATTAAGCGACTCATATCGTTACGTTCATAAAATTTTGATACAAGAGCTTCAGTTTCAAGACCCAAAGACTTACCTTTTTTGGCTTAGGTAGAGTTAAAATCCCATGTTCAGCAACTAATTTTTTCGCATTTTTCGCTTGTCGTTTGGATATTTCGAATTTGACCATTAACTTTCTATAACTCCAACATTTTGGTGCAAGTGTGAGAAGTTGAATTTTCTGAGTTCTACTCTTTGATGATTTAAACTTCTCTTTAATTTGATCTGGGACTTCAACTGCGGCCTTATGATATTTATCATTGCACTGCGTCACATTGATATTTTGGTCTTCAAAGGCGAAGTCTGCATCGTCATCATTATTTGACATGAAATCTGAAATGATTTCATCATCATTTTCAGCTTCAATAATTTCATTCACAATAATACTTTGAGGCTTATCGATGTCGTCTAAATTTGATGCTGGTATTTCTTTCAGTTTACTGAGCTCTATCTTACATGAAGCACAAATTTCCAAGTCTTTAGATAATGTGGGAAATTTCGAAAGTAAACTTTCAGAAATCCTACGTGTATTTAGGATCTTTCTGTGATTCTTCTTCTTGAAAGGATTGAAGCATTTGTCAGTCCAATTTTTTTGTTTCGTCATCGTACATATTTTAAGATCCATAGCCACTGTAAAACTGGGAGTAGAAAGGGCGAAGGATGGGTATAGTTGCTGAAGATCAAAAACTATAACAGTAAAATTAGGGATAACCGATTCGTTTTTTTTTTTTGATTTTTTCGTGGATCGATTCTTTTTCAATCAATTCAGATTCGATTAAAGAATTGATTCCATTTGAAGAATAGAACATCCCTAAGGGTGCCGTCCTATGGCAGCAGAAAACGCAAAGCAGAAAGCAGAAAATCATAAGAGTGAAAGAGACAAATACAATCACTCTCTCTTTCACTCTTATGATATTCTGCTTTCTACTTTGCGTTTTCTGCTGCCATAGCACGGCACCCTAAGTGAAATATATTGCGACATTTTTATGATGTAGTTAATACTCAAATCCTGTATTTTAATTCATCTACAAGTTTTATTTGACGAGAGGTCATTTACACGAACATATACTATTATTCAATTTTCGTAAAAACGTTACAATGAAGGCAACACGGCGCCCTACGGAGTTCAACTGTCAGCGTTATGAGTGTACCGGAGTACTCAACGCTTATTTTCATGAATTAAAAATTCTTTCTCCACTTTCTAACCTATTGTAATGTGGTGAATTTTTCCAACGCTGTTGATCCTCTTCCCAGACTAATTTATTTAAACGGGAAACAAATAAGAACAGTCAGTAGGAATTCTTACGAATTTTAGTGTGATGTATGAGAGTTGGTTTGAATTGAGTGAAGATATCTCTAGATTTAAGCATATTTAGATAAATTCTTTATTTGATTTTGTTTATATTTGCCGCCTACCTGACTTCCAAAGAACACACATCCAAATCACTTCTAACCAATGATATTATAATAGGGTTATCTACTGTCTGGGATGCGCCAGTCACCTTTATACTATACAATTTTGACCATCCTCGAATACAATTAGTGCAACAAACTATTTAAACTATGCACAGCTTGCACTATCTTGCATCTAGTGTGAAAAGACACATGAGCTGTCAAAATGTGTGTACGCAACCTTAATAGTTATCAATACTCTCACTCAGTCAACAGGGAGCAGCAGCTCTAAGAGCTACGAAAGTTATGTAACTTTGACTACGCGCTCAGACAGAGAACCCGAAGAACACTCAATTCTGTGCTGGCTGTTCGGGTACGAACAATTTTGTAAGATTTAGCTTGTCTAAGAATTGAAATTGGTGAATAGTTATCAGTGGGTTTTCCTTTTTCAACCTAACGGATTAATTCGTGCTTTTGAGGGTTTTTGGAAGTAAGGAAGGCGCCTGTAATCTATTTCTCCCGCATAATTTCTTTTATTTCAGTTTTGTAGAGTTTCGCGAGTTATGTAACATTTGACCAACTCCCATATGACGTATAGCGCCACATATAGTTATATTCTTGTGTAGATTTCGAGATTATAAATTCGAGCATTTATATTTTGCAAACTAGAATAAGACATTAGTATAATTTGATAACTGGAAATTGTCTAAAGGAGTTATGTTAGAAACTCTAACTTTGATAACATATTGAATTACGTAACAAGATCTCATGTAATTACGTAACGAAATTTCTTGATTACGTAATAAGGATAATTCCCCTGTTGTAATCTTCATTACCGAATATGCCAATCCACCATGTACTAAATCACTTTCATATTATCCATTAGCACATACTATGTATATATTTTCACCTTATTTTTTCTCTGTAATAAATTCAACCATATTTTCCTTCTTACTACAAAATTTCTTTGCAGTCTGATTTTGTTTTACGCCCCCACGAAATCCCTCTACCGTTGAACTAGCTAGATTAATTACAGATTTCAGGGTTTCTTTCAAGTTAAGATTTCAAGACAAGATTTTAAAGCGGTGTTAGTGCATATGAATGAGGAAGCGTGCAAATAAAAAAATGCAAATAATTCGCAAAATATGCAATTAAAATTTACATATATGTAAATAAATGATCAATTCGAGACTAGTGATATAAAAATTTTTGTAAAAACTCAAAATTTTTTTTCATATAACGGGTGACCAAAAAGTACCTCAAGTAAATACATCATTTAAACGAATTATACGGATGCAAGCTGCTTAATTGCTATTGAATTTTGTTTATTTACTTAGTAAAGTGTTTCTACCAAGCAAAGTCATTGATTAAATGTTGATAAACAGGAAGTAATGATGTTGCAAGTTGAAAGGACCCCAAAATGACCATTCCACAAACATATAAATAAAGTTTTGTGTAATGTCCTTTACCAGATACTTTGTTAAAAAATAAACTAAATGAATGAAAAATACAAATTTCTCTTGTAGTAAATGTAAGGTAAATTAAAGCATTAATCGAATCAACAAAAAAAGTGTAATATATTCTAAAAATAAGTCGGATATTCGTCGGATAACATCCAGCAGAAATATGTGTAACGGTCAATATCAGGTCGGGAATATTTTACATGTCGTTCGTTCCATATCGGGTCCCAATTCAAAATTCAGAGTGATTAAGGAATTTGCACAGCAAATCCAAATTAAACTTACCAAAATTAAATCAGCTTCAGCATTTTTATGAAATTGAAAACATTTAAAAATTGTTACTTTCCTTGCACTTTGCAATGACTAGTATCCCGTCATTAATTCATTAAGTTATATTTTGTGTAGTTTGTTTTTCCTAGACTATAAGTGGACAAGGTGTTAATTCTTAGCCATAATTTATAATATTCGCAGCCTTGAGAATAAAAAACCTGGAACCTATATGCATGTTCTCGGTAATATACATATCTTTTAATTGGATAACTTCCACTCTTAGTTATCTAACTTGTACAGCAGTGAAAGTGTCAATTCCAGGTTCCAGTAAACTGTATATTAATTATATTAGTAGTATAGCAGTGCCAGTTCTGGACCCACTGGTATTAGTGCATGTCCGTGTGAGCTTGCGTTGGTGTGAGTGTGTCTGTGTGAATGTGGATGACGTCACATTAATGATGAGTCATTTCCGGTGATAAGAATTTTTAACATAAACAAAGGGTGTCAAATTACTGAAAAATAAAAGTATCGGGTTACATAGGAATTCCTGAGAGATGACGTCATATTTTTTTGTTCTTTTTTAACATAAACAAAGGGTGTCGAATTACAGAAAAACAAAAATATCGGGTTACATAGGAATTCCTGTGAAATGGTGTCTATTACATATTTTCTATGCAAATCGAAACCTGTTTTACCCCCACTCCTGAGAAATTTAGCGTAAAAAATTATATAATTCTGAGAAATGACGTCATACTGCGCAATTTCATGCAATTTAGATCATGTTTCACCTCCCCTTTCAAACATAAACATAGGTGTCACATTATACGGTAACCATAACAATAAGATAAATAATTTTAAGAAATTCGATAAAAAGTCCTATATATAAACCGCAGCACATCCCTTAACGTTTCAGTTCGACAGTTACTTCGCCACCATATGAACATAAGAACATTAGTATTCAAGTGTTGCTATTCAAGAAGTTTTGAATAGTGAATTTTTGTAAAGTGTGAATATAGAGTTGTGAAGAAAATTTTTTTTGTTTGAAAGTGTTTTTTTTTCATCGAAAAATCAACATCAACAAGATGGACTTCTCCAACCTCAACATGTTGAATGGGAAAGATGAAATAGACTCAAAATTTTTTAAAAAAACTTATTCATTTAATGGAGACTGGTTTAGAATATCTGGATAACGTAATACCAGATTGTTGAATAAAATATTAAAGCAAAGAAAAAATGCATCCGTGAAAAACATGAAGATATTAACAGCAATTGGAATTTTAAATGCAATAAATAGAAACATTCGAAATTTACAGAAAAAAGGTAGAGGTAGCACGAATAGGCAATCAGATAGAATTCATTGGGATGATTTACAAAGGGCGTTTAATAGTAGAATAATGTCTGGTTGTATAGTTAATCTGAAACATAAAGATTTAAAACAATTTCTTGACGACACAAAATCCATGATTGTAACTTGCTTAAAGAATGCCTTGAAAAAAGAGGGAAATTTAAAGGGTAACGTGATTTTCTGTGGTAAATTCCAAGCCTTAGAAGCTGGTGATTTGATTAAGGCCAATAAATTCCTTGCCACCAAAAATCAAATTATTCTCCAATCAACAAATCTAGACGATTGGTTTCAAGATTACGTGAAAGAGGATATTTTAGTACAGGTTGAAGAGTGTAAGAGAAGTAAATCAAGCTGGTCATTAATTAAACTAATAAATTTATGTGTAAACATAAATAGTTATACTCCATTGCAAGCAGGATTCTCAACTTTTATTGAGTTACCCAAATACATACAAAACAAACATGCTGTTATAAATATCCGAAACAATGACCCATACTGTTTTCTCTGGTCTGTAATGGCCGCTCTTCATCCTGCGAAATCTCATGTTTCAAAGACAAGTTCTTATCCACCTTTAAAAACAGTATTAAAATATGAAGGTATTAATTTTCCAATTAAATTAGAAGATGTTAAAAAATTTGAAGAAATGAACAGTTTAAATATCAATATTTATGGTATAGATCATATTAATAAAAAAAAGGAAGAAGTTGTACCTATATATTTGAGTCATGCAAAAGTCAAATACACCCGTAATACATCTTCTTATGGTTGAAAACTCTGAAATTGAAATTAATCATGATCAACGTAATCCAGTGCATCATTTTGCTTTTATTAATAATCTTTCTCGTTTAGTCACTACACAAATAACGCGTAATGAGCATAAACTTTTTCTATGTGACAGATGCTTGTGTCATTTTAGTACTGAGAAATCTTTTTTAAATCACAGATCAGACTGTGAAAGTATTAATAAATGTAAAATAATACTGCCGAAAGAAGGGGAAAACATTTTGGAATTTAAAAATTTTAATTATAAAGAAATGGTTCCATTTTCAGTGTATGCTGATATAGAGTCTATTTTAAAACCTATTGCAGAAGCACAATCAGATGCGGAAGATATTCTTGAACCTAACACAGTAGCGTATCAAAAGCATGTCGCTCATAGTATTGCTTTTTATTTAAAGTGCGATTTTAATGATTCGCTTTCAGAATTTGAAATTTATAGAGGAGAAGATTGCATTGACTATTTTATTAAAAAATTGAAAATCTTAGCTGAACAAATTGACGTTTATCTGAAAACAGTGATTCCTATGGAACCCTTAACACCGAAACAACAACAAGATTTTTGTTCAGCTAAGACCTGTCACATATGTGAGAAAGCATTAGGTGCTGCTGATATTGTTCATAGAGATCACTGTCATTTTACTGGGAAATATCGCGGTGCTGCTCACCAGGGGTGCAATATAAATTATCAAAATCCTCATGTGGTTCCAATAATATTTCACAATTTATCTGGCTATGATTCTCACTTTTTCATCAAAGCTCTGGCTACTCAATTCGAAGGGCAAATTACATTGCTTCCTGTTAATAAAGAAAATTATACATCTTTTACCAAGAATGTAGACGGAACAAATGTGAAACTTCGATTTTTCGATTCTTTCCGTTTCACTCCAAGCAGTATCGAAAAGTTAGCATCTTATTTGCAAGACGAAGACAAGAAAATTACACTTAAATATAGTAGAAATTTAAATGAATTTAATTTATTAACAAGAAAAGGTGTCTTCCCTTACGAATACATTGATAATTTTGAAAAATTGAGTGAAACACAATTACCTCCAAAAGCAGCATTTTATTCTCAATTAAATGATAAACATATTTCCGATGAAGATTATCTGCACGCTTGTAATGT
Source organism: Synergus gifuensis (assembly GCA_904066015.1). Taxonomy (NCBI): domain Eukaryota; kingdom Metazoa; phylum Arthropoda; class Insecta; order Hymenoptera; family Cynipidae; genus Synergus; species Synergus gifuensis. The sequence continues at coordinate 1,758 of CAJFCO010018023.1, read as the reverse complement.
TTGGAATACATTTGACATACAGACTTTAGGCGAATACTCTGATTTATACTTGAAAACAGATGTTTGTCTTTTGTCTGATAGTTTCGAGAATTTCCGATTCAATTGCTACTCCACCTACAAATTAGATCCCTTGCATTATTATACATCACCCGGACTTGCTTTTGCTGCTATGCTGAAAATGACTGAAATTAAACTGGACTTGCTAACAGACATTGAAATGGTGCTGTTTATTGAGAAAGGTATTCGGGGTGGTGTATCTCAGTGCTGTAATCGTTATGGTAAAGCAAATAATAGATATATGGGGTTGGATTTTAATGAAAATATACCCGAGTCTTATCTCATGTATTTCGATCTTAATAATCAATATGGTACAGCTATGAGTGAATATTTGCCATTCAATAATTTTTCTTGGGTAGAAAATCTTCAGAGTAACTTCAATGTTAATATCATTTCTGACTATTCATCAGTTGGATATATACTTTAAGTTGACTTAGAATATCCAGAGGAATTACACGAATTGCATAAAGACTTTCCGTTATGCCCAGAGCACTTTTTACCTCCTCTTCCAGAGTGTAAAATTCCAAAGCT
>CAJFCO010018022.1:148415-160404 GCA_904066015.1 Synergus gifuensis | reverse complement strand
GTCAATATATCTAACATGATGTCCTGAAAAATTGTCCGGATGTGTGTGTGTGTGTGTGTGTGTGTGTGTGTGTGTGTGTGTGTGTGTGTGTGTGTGTGTGTGTGTGTGTGTGTGTGTGTGTGTGTGTGTGTGTGTGTGTGTGTAGATTTTTAGTTTGTGAGCACGATAACTTTCGAAAGAATTGACAGATTGGATTGTCCTTTGGTATACTCTTTTAGTGTCCTAAAATGAAGGTCAAGTTCGTTGGCCAGCCATTTTGGATAAAAATTCAAAAAGTTGGAGCATTTTGAAAAATTTTTAAACCACTTTTTTTTTTAATCTAAAAATTCTAATGACGCACGTTCATAGTACTCAAAAAGTCGAACAATTTTTCTTAATGACTTTTTTGGATAAAAAAAAATTGAAAGACATAACATTTTGAAAATCCAAAAAAATGAAAGAAAACATAAATTAGAAGCCAAACAACGCACGATATGAAAAAAAGTCTAAAGTTGAAAAATTTTTCTTTTTGAACACCCTATAGGATCCGCATAACAACTTTTTGAATTTCCTTAAAAAATCGAAAATTCAAATTTTGAGCCAAAAAACGCGAGATGCAGAGAAAATGATAAGAAACATAATTATTCGCCTTAAAAATATCTACAAGTTCTCCTTTGGCCATTTTTCAATAGGATGAGTAGTTTTCATTTTAATCGTGAAAAATATTGTTAAACAGAGCCGAGCGCGGAGCGCGAGGTTTAAATCAAATATCGAGCGCGAAGCGCGAGTGCCCTGATGAGAATGTGCTCCTTAAGGTCGATAGAACCTTAAGTAAATTAGTTAAATTTTGCATTCAAAGCAGTAATTTAATTAAATTTTAAATAATATGTAAAAATATAAATTACAAATATAAAAAAATAAATTAAAATATAAAAATATAAATTATATATAAAAGATATATAATTTAATTAAACTTAAAAAAAACATATAGGTTCAAGCGTCCTGTAAAGCGCAAGCTTCACGAAGGGCACAAGCGCGCGAAGCGCGCAACACGGAGCGCGAACCGCGACGACCGAACTATATTCGACCCCCCGCGCGCCGTAGGCGCGCTCATTTTTGCGATCGAAGCGCGCGATGAAAATGTACCCGCGAAGCGGGCAGATTTTTTTTCCTAGAAATGCAATAGCTGTGAGCGCGGGAAGTGAGGTGTACAAAACGTGTCCGGCTGGACGTTAATGGGTTAAAACTCTAAAAGTTCCTGAAAATCAACTGAAATTTCGTAAAATCCCTTGAGACTCTTCAAAATCCTTTATATTACTTAATATCCCATAAAATATCGTAAAATCCCTTAAAATTATTTAAAATCCCAGTGGGAAAAATGATATTGACATTCTGAGGACGTATATGTCAGTCCAATTGATGTTCAAAAGACGACTCAAGTCTTAAAGACGTCTTTTAGACGTGAGAAGTTTTTAGGACATCAATTGGTCTGACATAGGCGTCCTAAGGATGTCGAGTCCATATTATGTCACATGGGGCAAGTCTCTCTGCGACATGTCATACCTGGGGCATGTCACATCTCCTGCATGTCACACCTGTGGCATGTCACAACTGCGGCATCTCTACCCATCAGCTTCTCTACCGTGCGGCATTTCTCACAGTGAAATTGGAATTTTTGCGGCATCTGTCACCAGTGGTAAGTCTCCCAGTGGCATCTCTTCCTTCCAAAAAATTTTTTAAGTCCAAATAAAAATGGCAAAAGTACGGCAAGTCTCCTTGGATTTATTGTCTCCCCAGCGGCATCTCTCATCCGGAAAAATTTTTAAGTCCACATCAAAGTGGCAAAACTGCGGCTAGTCTCACAGAATTAATTGTGAAATCTGCGGCAAGTCTCTCAGGATGAATTGTCACATTTGCGGCATCTCTCACCAGCGACAATTCTCCCCAGTGGCTTCTCTCAACACAGAAAATTTTTTATAAGTATTTCTAAAAGTAGTAAAACTGTGGCAAGTCTCCACAGTGCCTTCTCTCACCCCAGAAAATTTCCTCTAAGTATTTCTAAAGATGGAAAAACTGCGGCAAGTCTACCCAGTGGCATCTCTCACCCAAGAACAATTTCTTTGTTATAAAAATTGGTAAAATTGCGGCAAGCCTACCCAGAGCTAATTACTATTCCATCTGCAGTATTCGCCTTCCCTATGATTTCAAGGTAAGTAATAATGTAAATACTAAAAATATTAGTTTTTAAAACTTGGGAAATTTTAAAACCGTACGAGGGATAAAGTTTCGATTAGTGTAAACCTGATTTTGTTTAAACTCCGTATACTTATGTATGTTGATTCGCTGATTACGAAAATGATAGTGAAAATTGGAGACTACTTAATTTTCATGTTGAAAAACATGAAAAAACCATAATTTAAAAAAATGTTTCAAACAATAGTTGCGTATCTCATCACAGTACACATTTTTTGTTTTAAATATTTTTCTCTGCCAGTGATAGTTTCCGAGAAAATCAAATATATCAATTTTTATTTAAAAATAATACATTCTCTGATGAGAATGTAAAAACCCATATACCATGGCTCTTTACATTCTAGATGGAAATCATTGTAAAAGAAAATTATTGTAAAGGGAATGGCAAAGGAAAATGGCAAAAGGATATGGTAAAGGGAATTGATAAAGGGAATGGTAAAGGGAATGACAAAATGAAATGGAAGTGGTAAAGGGAAATGGCAAAGGGAATGGTAAAGGACAATTGCAAAGGGAATGACTGAGGGAATGGTAAAGGGAATGGCAAAGGGAATGATAAAGGGAAATGATAAAAGGAAATGATAAAAGGAAGTGGTTAAGGGAATGGAAAATGGAATGGTAAAGGGAAATGGCAAAGGGAATGGAAAAAAGAAATACTAAAAGGAATGGCAAAGGGGACTGGTAAAGGGAAATGGCAAAGGAAATGATAAAAGAATGCTAAAAGGAATGGCAAAGGGAAATGGAAAAGGGAATAGTAAAGGGAATAGCTAAGGAAGAAGAGTGAAGAGCATAAGATAGGTATCAAACCGAAACCAATGGAGATACGATTGTAATCTTTGTATCGGTGATTTTTTAGGAAACCATCACTCGCAGAGAAAAATGTATAAAACAAAAAATGTATATTTCGATGAGGTCTACAACTTTTGTTTGAGACATTTTTTTGAATTTTGCATATTAGCTGAGATAATCGCAAAAAACCATGATTTTATTGGTTTTTCATGGTTTTCACCATGAAAATTGACTAGTAGCCAATTATCACTATCATTTTCGTAATCAGCGCGTCAAAATACATAAGTATACAGAGTTTAAACAAAATGAGATGTCTAAACTAATCGGAACTTCACTTTCGTGCGAGTCCTTAATAAATACTAATTATCCCAAATACATTTGTCAATATTGTAAAATTCAAAGAATAAAAATTATTGTTTTCGGGTTTCTATTTACTTGTAATGATAGAAACTAGCTGTGAAGTAGTATCAACTTTTATGATCATTCGATGAGCACTTTCCTTCCTCGTAAAGGAAGCATTGAATTTTTTATAATTTAAAGATTTACAATAACCATAACTTCCTTAATTTTCAGTTACATGCATTAATCATATAGGTCAATGGGTTCGTCTCGACAAAAGGTTATGGTTATTGTAAGTTTTTAAAGTATAAAAATTCAATGCTTCCATTATGAGGAAGCAAAGTGCTCATCGAATGATCATAAAAGTTGATACTACATACTTCACAGCTATTTTCTATAATTACAAGTAAATAAAAACCTGAAAACAATAATAATTTTTATTCTTTGAATTTTGAAATATTTACAAATGTATTTGAGATAATTAGTATCTATTAAGGACTCGCACGGTTTACACACTTCCCAAGTTTTAAAAACTAATATTTTTAGTATTTACATAATTACTTACCTTGAAATCATAAGGAAGGGGAATGCCGCAGATAGAATAGTAATTAGCTCTGGGGAGGCTTATCGCATTTTTATCAATTTTTATAACAAAGAAATTTTTGTTGGGTAAGAGATGTCACTGTGAGAATTACCGCAGTTTTGCCATCTTTAGAAATGCTTAGAGAAAATTATCTGAGGTGAAAGATGCCACTGGGTAGACTTGCCGCAGTTTTTCCATCTTTAGAAATACTTAGAGAAAATTATCTGGGGTCAGAAATGCTACTGGGGAGACTTGCCGCAGTTTTGCTATCTTTGAAAAAAGTTAGAGAAAATTATCTGGGGTCAGAGATGCCACTGAGGAGACTTGCTGCAGTTTTACCACCTTTAGAAATATTTATAAAAAAATTTTCTGTGTTGAGAGATGCCACTGGGGAGACTTGTCGTTGGTGAGAGATGCCACAAATGTAACAATTAATCCTGAGAGACTTGCCGCAGATTTGACAATTAATTCTGTGAGACTAGCCGCAGTTTTGCCACTTTGATGTGGACTTCCAAATTTTTCTCGGTTGAGAGATGCCGCAGAGGTGACAATGAATCCAGGGAGACTTGACACACTTTTGCCACTTGGATGTGGACTTAAAAAATTTTCCCGGATGAGAGAAGCCGCTGGAGAGACATGCCGCGGAAATGCCACAGGTGACAATGAGTCTTAAGAGACTTGCCGCAGCTTTGCCACTTTGATGTGGACTTAAAAATTTTTCCGGATGAGAGATGCCGCTGGGGAGACAATAAATCCAAGGAGACATGCTGCACTTTTGCCATTTTTATTTGGACCTAAAAATTTTTTTGGAAGAGAGAGATGCCACTGGGAGACATACCACTGGTGAGAGATGCTGAAAAAATTCCAATTTCACTGTGAGAAATGCCGCGCTGTAGAGATGCCGCAGTTGCGACATGCCTCAGGTGTCACATGCCACAGGTGTGACATTTCGCAGATGTGACACGCAGCAGATGTGACATGCTCCAAGAGTAACATGCCGCAGAAAGACTTGCCCCATGTGACATGATATGGACGCAAAGATATCTTTAGGACGTCTTCAGGATGACAATGTCTTTTTTCCCACTGGGATGCCATGAAATGTCATGAAATCCATTAAAATTCAGAATCTGGTGAAATTCCTTTAAATTTTATAAATTCACTTCATATTCCTTGATATTTCTTAAAATTCGACAATCTTTTGTTATATACCTTAAAATTACTTAAAATTCTATAAAATCTTATGAAATTTCTTTAAGTTTCGTAAAATCACTTGAGATTACTTAAAATTACTCAAAAGTAGTAAGTCTCAATAAATCTCTTAAAATTATTCAATATTCCATAAAATCTCGTTAAATACTTGAAAATACTTGAAAGTTCAATGAATCTCAACAAATCTCTTAAAATTAATGAAAATAAAAGTGCTTAAAATTTCTTATTATCATAAAATACCTTAAAATCCCTTAAAATTATTTAGAATCCACAAAAATATCAAATCCAACATAGTTACTTAAAGTCACATGAAATCTCCTGAAATTTCTTAAAATCAAATGAAATCTCGTAAATCCCTTGAAATCTGTAAAGTTCATAAAATATTATATCACTAATAAAAATATCCAATAAAATATCGTAAAATCCCTTTAAATTACTTAATATCCCATACAATATCTTAAAATGCCCTTAAAATCCTTCAACATCTGGTGAAATTCCTTTAAATTTCGTAAAATAATTTAATACTACTTGATATTCCTTGACGTTCCATAAAATTCCATCAAATTCCACAAACTGTCGTTATAACCCTTAAAATGACTTAAAATCCTATGAAATCTTATGAAATCCTTTGAAATCAATGAAAATCCAATGAAATCTTGTAAATCCCTTGAAATCCCTTAAGTCGTTAAAATAACTTAATATCCTATGAAATATCGTCAAATCTCTGAAAATTACTTAAAATTTCAGGGAATTTCGTAAAATCCTTTGAAATTTCATAAAATTCCTCGAAATACTGTGAAATAAATATTTTTAAAATCTCAATAAATTTCGAAAAACCTTTTTAAATTCCTTAACATTATATTCGAGGTTCCATGAAATCTCATTAAATCTTTTAAAATATCTTAAGATCCAGTGAAATTTTCTAAAATTCCTAAAAATCTCTTAAAAGTTTCTCAAATTACTTATTATAAAATTCCACAAAATATATAGTCACATCCCTTAAAATTACTTTATAACCCCATAAAATCTCATAATTCTGATCGTATCTGATATGTAATTATAGGAATACATATTACATATTATTAAATATTAATATATTAAAAACTGTTAAAAACACATGAAAAGTTAACTATAAATAAATAATCTTTTTAATTTCTCGAATAATATTCACTAACCTTAGGTATATATCTTGAAATATTTTTTTGCTTCACTAATAATTTATTTTTCACATCAAAATAATTATTTTTATTACTTCAGAGATTTTAACGTATCATAAGGAGTTTTGACGACTTTTAAATGATTTTAAGAAAATTTAATGTGAGTAAAGTTTCGAATGTTCATTGAACGAACCAAACAAATTTTTAATTTATTAAAATTTATTTCGCTAATATTACTTCAGGTATCTCGAAAAGATGTTCTATGGAGAAATATCACACAATTTTTAATTCTAAGGGTGAGAAACTACCCTTAACGTGCTTTAACGCATGTGCAATTACAAAGTCGTTCCAGTTAACATTTATACAGCTTAAAATCGTCCAAGTCTTTAGCAGTTGTAATTCGAAGAAATCCTACAATTAAATCAACCCCCTCGACCACCCCAAAAAACCACCCCTTGCGAAAAATGGCATAAAAATCGAGAAAATGGCCCTATAATTAATAGCTATATAAACATTTAACGACGTGGAAAAATGTTTTTAGTACTCCCACGAATTATACGAAGGGTTTAAACCGCCGTACCTACCCCTAAATACCACCCCACGTGATAAGTTATTATCTAAAAGTTGAAAAATCGCGAAAAAAACGTCAATAGTTAATAAAAATATGGGGATTGGAAAACGCATAAAGTTCGGAATTACAGTTTATTTTTATATCTTGATACATTCAAAATCACATGCAAGCTTTCCTCGATCTACCAATACCAAATAAAGATTCGGCTTCCTGCTTGCGTGAATTGCTAGAGACTATGCTTAGATACGTGCGTGCGTTAAAGTTCCTAGGACAACCTACAGATAGTTGGGATACTCCACTCATTTGTCTAATCTCGTCAAAACTAGATAAAGAATCACGGAAAGAATGGGAAAGGTCGGTGAAGGGTAGTGAAATGCCTAAGTTCACAGAGCTTAAGAGTTTTTTGCAAGAACGATGTCAGATATTGGAAACTTTAAACTCAGGCGCGATCGATCAAAGTAAACAGAATACAAGGTCACATAATAAATTTCAATCACATACGGTCAGAAAGAATTTAGGAAAATCCTTTATAAATACGCAATCAAACCTAACTTGTTTCAATTGTAAAGGAAATCATTTTATTCAAAATTGTGAAGAGTTAGCAAAATTACCAGTTCATGAAAGAAATCAAATTGTTAGAAAGAAAGGACTTTGCTTTAACTGTCTAAAGCGTAATCATTTGATAAGTGACTGTAAAGCTGGTAATTGCATGATTTGTAACCGACGGCATCATACGCTATTGCACGTAGAATCAGGAGTAGAACCTACGTCAGATCATAGTAAGAAAGTAGCTAGTACCAGTCAGGTTAAGAATTTACACATTTTTGACTCATCATTTTCGACGCTTCCGCAAAGTCAAGTTCAGGGGTTTCGCTCAACGATGGGTTGATGGTGGAACCAACGATTCAAGACGGGATTTTTTAATTAATCCTACGGTTTCGACTGCATACAATTGTACTGAGTGCCGATGTAGAATAAATGTATAGGCAATTCTTGGTTCATCCTGAGGATAGACCTTATCAACAAATATTATGGCGATTCAACAACACAGAACCTCTAAAAACCTATCAGCTGAACACTGTTACTTATGGAACTTCCTCAGCATCCTTTCAAGCAACGCGTTGTTTGAGGTAACTGGCTGAAGATGAAGAAGCCTCTTTTCCAAGAGCAGCTGCCGTGCTGCGAGATGATTTTTACGTAGATAATTTGATTACTGGTACTAGCACCTTCGAGGAAGCCAAGCAGCTTAGGGATGACCTCATGAGATTTACCTCTAAGGCGGGACTTCGACTCTACAAGTGGATCTCTAATGATTCTAAAAATACCGAGGAACTATCAGACTGCTTGGGTAATACACGCCGAAAAATATGCGATGACCAGATAACAACGCTGGGAGTAAGCTGGAACGTCGAGGAGGATACGCTAACCTTTGATGTCAATATAAAGCCTGAGATAAATACAATTTCTAAAAAAAACAATTTTATCTCAAATCGCACAATTATATGACCTATTAGGACTCATATCACCAGTTATAGTCTTTGCCAAAATTGAAATGCAGAAATTGTGGAAATTAAAGTTAGGGTGGGATGATCCCATTTCCACAGAATTATCCGCATCATGGCAGGTTTATCGCGAGCAACTAAACCTGTTAAGCAAGTGGAATTTGCCAAGGGCAGTCAGAGTCCCTGATGCTAGGGAGGTCCAGCTCCACGGATTTACTGATGCTTGTCAGAAGGCCTACGGTGCGTGTATCTACTTGCGATCCATGAATAGAGAAGGCTATCATTCATACTTATTGTGCTCAAAATCTCAAGTAGCTCCAGTCAAAACAACGTCGATACCAAGATTGGAACTTTGTGCGGCAGCTCTTCTTACAAAACTGTACAAGGCTGTCATAAAATCATTAAAATTCAAGTTTGATAAGATAATATTCTGGTCTGATTCGACAATAGTACTGAATTGGATAAATAAACCACCCTATAAGCACGAGACTTTTGAAGCGAACAGAGTAGCTGAGATTCAAGGAATTACGCAGGCAAGTGATTGGAGATATGTCCCAACTAAAGAAAATCCAGCAGACTTTATATCGTGAGGAGAGTTACCGACTGATTTTCTAAATAACGACGAGTGGAAAAACGGGCCTGTCTGGCTTAGTCACTCAGAGGAGAGTTGGCCGTCTTATCAATTTAGGGAAGAAGATATTCCTCGGAACGAAGGAAGCATTGTCTTGACTACTGTCATTGTTGAGAGATGGCATTTATGGAATCTTTATTCCTCGTTGATGCAATTAATTCGCGTTGTGTATTGCTTGTGTTTTTGCAATAAAATGCGCAAGAAAACACATCATTCAGATGTATTTTCCGCAAGGGAAGTCCGAGATGCATTGAAACGAATTCTTCAAGCTGTCCAACGTGAGGAATTTATGGAAGAAATTAATGGATTATCAACTGACGAGAAGGTCTCCAAAGGTTCGAAAATTTTAAGGTTGAACCCCATCATGGTGGATGGTTTATTGCGAGTGTGAAGGAGAATAAAAAATGCTGATATAAATTATGAACAGAAACATCCTATCCTACTTCCCAAATCCCATCCTGTAACGGACCTTATAGTTCTCCATGCTCATTTAGAAATGATGCATGCTGGCACAAACGCCACTTTGTATGCAACTAGGCAGAAATACTGGATAGTTGGTGGTAGACTTGCAGTTCGAAAAATCGTGCATGCATGTGCGAAATGTTGTCGAGCAAAGCCCAAAGAAGTATCATATGTAATGGGCAACCTTCCTAAAGTTAGAGTCACTGTAACTCGTCCGTTTGAAAACACTGGCATTGATTATTGTGGTTATTTTTATGTCAAAAAGAAGCATTATCGAAATAGGAAAAAAATAAAGATCTATGCAGCTGTGTTTGTCTGTTTAGCTACCAAAGCTGTACACATAGAATTAGTGGGTGATCTGACTTTCTTGGCAGTTTGCGTAGATTTTTTTTCTAGACGAGGGAAAGCGAGGGCCTTATATTCTGACAACGCTACGAATTTTGTAGCGTAGAAAAAGACTTGAGTGCGTCGTCAGGTGAATGCGAATATCTGTCTCAGAGTCACTATCAGATGAAATCTATCATACATCAAAAAGACGGATACAATCATATAATCATGCGTTTTCAGATTCCCATATTTTTATTAACTATTGACCTTTTTTCGCGATTTCTCAACTCTTAGATAATAACTTATCACGTGGGGTGGTATTTAGGGATGGGTACGGCGGTTCAAACCTTTCGCATAATTCGTGGGAGTACTAAAAACATTTTTCCACGTCGTTAAATGTTCATATAGTTATTAATTATAGTCATTAATTATTATTATTTTCTCGATTTTTCGATTTTTATGACATTTTCTCAAGGAGTGGGTTTTAACCCTTTCGGTACGAGCGTCGTCTATAGACGACATCCGCGCGACGATCTGTGTGTACGAGTGTCGCCTATTTGACGACATCCGCGTGAAGACTTGTGTGTACGAGTGCCCGTTCAGCCAAGGCCATAGCCAGAAATCGTGTGTCTTTCTTAAATGCTTGGAAAACAAAGGACAAGTAAGGGGATTTGATCTCCCTATTTGTCTTTTGTTTTCCAAGTATTGAAGAAAGATACACGATTTCTGGCTACGGTCTTGCATTCAGTGGTGTCACTTCGACGGAGCACACTGCCGTAGCGAAAGGGTTAATGGTTCTCCCTGCTATCATTTCTACCCTTGATTTTTCGAGTACTATAATCACGAACTTTTTGCGTTTTCAGATTCTCATATTTTTATTAACTATTGACCTTTTTGTCGCGATTTCTTAACTCTTAGATAATAACTTATCACGTGAGGTGGTATTTAAGGGTGGTTAAGTCTTACATGGCCTGAAGGGTATGTGATACTTTTTCGACGGGTCAATCAGATTCAGATATACCAATTGTTTGTTCACAAAAATGAATTCGAATAAAACTGAATAAAGTGTGTCAAAAATCTATCCGAAGCTTAACCAATTATATCCGCTATTTTAAGCAGGTCAGGTTTTTTCGAATTTCCAGCTTGAAAAGTGCACCCAAAAAAATGTTTCTTTAAATCAAAGAAATTCTAGTATTGATATACGGTAAAAGAAACATTTGTTTGATTTAAAGAAATTTTTTTGTTAAATTTTTTTATTTGATTTAAAGAAATATTTCTTTAATTTTAACGGAAAATTTCTTTCAATTAAAGAAATATTTCGTTGCTTCAAAGCAAAGATTTCTTTAAATGAAAGAAATATTTGATTGCTTCTGGGTGTGCCCTGACCGGCCGTACATATACAGGGTGTTTCGCGAGCTCTCTGTATACTTATACCTACAAAAACTAGAGCAAACACTAAGTCGAAAAGTTGGATAAAAAAATGCTTAAAAATGCGTAGTTTTTAAACTACAGAGCATTAAAGATAACCAATTAGGAACACGTTTTAAGCCGCCAAGAATTCATGGTTATTTCTGAGCATGTGTGTGTCTCTTATTCAAATGTCGTTCGTTCGCTACCATCTTCACGTTGCTTTGAGAATTTAAAACTCACCGACGAAAGAATCATCTCGATCCAAAATAAATAAAATATTCTGAGACAATGCAGGGAATTGACCTATTTATAAGTTACAGTACTTTCGAATAATAATAAGATGTTAAGCCTTTGACTATAGACGAGCGGATATAGAAAAACACTTTATATACATTATATTGATTAAAATAACCTTATCACCTCAACAACCGCGTCTTTAGGGTTTATTCATGTTTTGTCTTTGGAACGACTACCCTCTGAAAATTTACACATTTACAATTAGTTCTGAAGTTTTCAAATAATTTTTATTTATATTTGTTCATTTGTTCGTGAATGGTAAAGTATATACTTATAACACATAAATTACATTTGAGAAATATGTCAAAAAATGATACCACGTGGGCACCTAAACCTCCGGATTATTTTATCGTAAGTTGATTATGTACCATCTGAAATTGACGATATTTAAAAAAATATTCAAGAAATCAAGATGAAGAGATCAGTTAAAGTTTCATAATAGTTAATAATAATAATAATAATAATAATAATAATAATAATAAT
>CAJFCO010018022.1:112261-134591 GCA_904066015.1 Synergus gifuensis | reverse complement strand
TCGAGACGAGCCTCCGAAGTCGCATTTCCATCGCGGGTGTTGGACAAAAGTTTTTAAAGAATTGCAAGTTATGCTAAGGGATTTTAAGATATTTAATTTGATTTACTCCACATTAGAATAAATTTCTTAAAATTTCTTAAAATTACTTAAAATGATTTTATATCCTTCGGAAATTTTTAAACTCTCTTCAATTCTTTTGAAATCCATGGAAATTCCTTACAATCACTTATCACTAAAATCTCTTGAAATCCCTTGAAATTTCTTAGTCATTTAAAATCAGATAAAATCTTGAAATCTTGTGAAATCTATAGAAATTTCTAAAAATCTCAGGAACATTCTTGTGATAACTCTTTCAAACTTTTACAAAAATCCCTTGAAATCTTGTAAAAACTCTTGAAAATCCTTAAACTGTTTTGAATTCTTTGAAAAAAATCCTTTGACATTTCTTATATATTGAAATTCCTTAAAATGAAAAATCACTTAAAATCTATATAAAATCCCTTGAAATTTCTTAAAAACCCGGACAACGTAGGGTAAATTTCTAATAATAAATAAATAAAAATAAAATGAGTTTGGGAACTTTTTTAATATTCTTAATCCAAAAAATGCAAAAAAAATAAAATAAAATAAAGAAAATAAAAATTTTCGTCAGACTAGACGTCTGAAACTTCAACCCAATGAAGGATAGGGAAAGAAACATTTTTCCTTTCTGTTTCAATCGTGAAGAATAAAAAAGATTCAAATAGATAGACTTTCTATCTTTTCTCTTCCAACAGGGATGAAGGAGTTTGGTCTCGTTTAGTTCTGATTGCCTCTTATACTTACAAACTTTGTAAGTATAATTTTTTTTCAATTTTTAATAATAAATTTTAATTTACTTTAATAATAAAAATCAGAATGTCTTACTTCACCGTTTTTAACGATACGGACTGCTTCTTTAGGTGTGAAGAGGGTTAAATGAGGAAAACTGACACCAGCACCATCTGCGAAATGAACAAATCCCCGAACCTGACTTTCTTCGTCTTCCATCAAGGATTCATAGGTGATTGCGTGAATTTTGCACATATCTGCGTTTGTATATTTATACGGATCAAAAACTCCTGAGAAAAAAATGGTAAGCTTTTTAAACAGATTAAACAGATTGCATTAATTATTATTTTATTGAGAGCGTAAGTAAACATTTTTTTTCTATATTTCATCCAGGGCCAGCGGAACATTTTTTGTCTATCTTTCTTGCTCATTAAGAGTTGTAAATGTAAACAAATGAGAGCAAGTGAGACACTCACATGTAGAAAACCGTCAATTTCTCAGTTCAAAATTCCATTCTCCACTTTACTCAACGACAATTATAGATAAATATTTTTTTTCCCTGTAGCACTAATATTTTTACAAATATAAGACTGCGTACAGAGCGAAAAAATATTTAGTTTCAATACTTTTTGCATAAAACGAAGAATTAGAAATCTAACTTCAAAATTCAATATTTTCATTTTTCTTTAAAAAATATTTGAATTAGATATTTTCTCGCTCTGTACGCATAATTCTAGTTAAAAAGTGATTAATTCTACAGAGGGACAAAATTACAAATATAATATTTGTTGAGTAAAATGAAGAAATCGAATTTTTAGATTAGAACTTGACTCCAACACCCTTAATGAACAAGAAAGACACAACCAATCTTCCGCCGGTTTATCATCATTTATCAACTATTCGTTGATAAACGAATAGTTGAAATTTGTTTACTCGTCAAATGACTATTTAGCAATTTTTAAATGTCTGCAGATTTTTAAAGCACATTTTAAATTATTCCAATCTTTTCATTGTTTGAGTATTTTTTAATCGTAATGCCGATTTCTTTTACCGGGTCTAGCAACAATCACACGTCGGCCCTTATCATCTCGACCAGGAACTGCAAAAAGGTATCTGAAGATTTAAGAAATAATTAGTTATTTAGTTACTGTTTCTTCTTTCTTTTTTTCAGGTGTATAACACTAGGATGTGTTTGTACCAATCTTACCCTAAAGTAAGTAACTCCTCCATCGTGGGTTCAGTAATGTCTAAGTTATTGAATGCTGGATGATAAACTTGACGCAAAAGAAGATACCTTTCGATTGCCTCCTGACTCATGGGTACATTGAACTTTTTGCATCTTAAGAATCTCAACAAAAATCGTCCATCTGAAATTAAAGAGAAAATGAAATTCAAGAAGCAAATTAATTAATTTATAGCTGGATGCGTTAGCACATTAAAAAATTAGGTATAAAGAACAGTCAATGAGAGAAAAGAATATAAAAATTAAATTTTAATTCAGTAACGTTACATTTTACTAGTAAAGTGTCTTTGACTATAAAATATAATTTTTCAATTCACTAGCACTTATGATCCGCGCACTCTGCGCGCGATTAATTTCTCGTTTTTGCACACCTTTTGCTACTAGAAAAAATAATTGAGAAGTTTTAATTCTTGAAATATAAAATCTTGTAATTCTTTATCTAATTTCAGAAATTTTCATGAGTTTTATAAAATTCCTTAAAATGCCTTTATTATCTTTCAAAATTTGGCGAAATTCCTTTAAATTTCGTAAATTTACTTGATATTTCTTAAAATTACTCAAAGTCCCATGAAATCTGATTAAATCTCTAAAAAAAATTCGTGAAAATATACTGAAATTTCTTAAAATAGCTTGAATTCCTTAAAAGTTTTAAAATTACTAAAATATAAAATATCGTAAAATCCCTTAAAATCATTTAAAATCCCATGAACTGTCATGAAATATCTCTTAAAATTCCAGACAATCCAATAAAATCTCGGAAAATATCTTTAAAGTCCTCAAAATAAGTTAATATCCCGTTAAATATCTTACAAGTATTTAAAATTCCATGAAATTCGACAAAATCCCTTAAATCCCTTAAAAGTCTTTAAAATTACTTAAAACCCCATACAATATCTTAAAATGCCTTTAAAATCGCTAAAAATCTGGTGAAATTCCTTTCAATTTCATAAAATCACTTGATATTCCTTCATATTCTTTGATGTTCCATAAAATTCCTTAAAATTCCACAACCTATCGCTATAACCATTAAAATTACTAAAAATCCTGTGAAATCCTATGAAATTCCTTTAAATTTCGCAAAATCGATTGATATTTCTTAAAATTACTTAAAATTACTTAACATCTCATAAAGTCTCATTATATCTCTTAAAATTACTCAAAACTTAATGAAATTTCGTTAAATTCTTTCAAATTCTTGAAAATCCAATATAATCTCACCAAGTCCTTAAAAATTTCTGGAAATCAATGTTCTTCAAATTACTTAATATGTCATAAAATATCTTAAAGTTGCTAAAAATTACTTAGAATCTCCCAAAATATTATCAAATCCTGTAAAACTACTTAAAATCATATGAAATCCCTTGAAATTACTAAAAATCCAATGAAACCTCGGAAAATACCTTTAAAGTCCTCAAAATAAGTTTATATTCCGTTAAATATCTTACAATTATTTAAAATTCCATGAAATTCGATAAAATCCCTTAAATCCTTTAAAACTCTTTAAAATTACTTAAAACCCCATACAATATCTTAAAATGCCTTTAACATCGCTAAAAATCTGGTGAAATTCCTTTCAATTTTATAAAATCACTTGATATTCCTTGATGTTCTTTGATGTTCCATAAAATTCCTTAAAATTCCACAACCTATCGCTATAACTTTTAAAATTACCAAAAACCCTATGAAATCCTATGAAATTCCTTTAAATTTCCCAAAATCGATTGATATTACTTAAAATTACTTAAAATTACTCAAAATCCCATGAAATCTCATTATACCTCTTAAAATTAAACAAAATTCCATGAAATTTCGTTAAATTATTGAAAATTCTTGAAAATCCAATATAATCTCACCAAATCCTTTAAAAGTTTTGGAAATAAATGTCCGTAAATGTCAAAATCCCATAAAATCTTTGATATTCCTTGTTGTTCCATAAAATTATTTAAAATTCCACAACCTATCGTTATAATTCAAAAAACTACTTAAAATCCTATGAAATCTTATGAAATTCCTTTAATTTTCGAAAATTCATTTGATATTCCTGAAATTATACTCAAAAACCTTAAAATTTCTGAAAATCCTCTGAAATTGTGTAAAATCTCTTGAATTCCTTAAAAGTCTTTAAAATTACTAAATATCCCATAAAATATGGTAAAATCCCTTAAAATTATTAAAAATCCTATGAAATGTCATGAAATCTCTTAAAATTCCTAACAATTCAATGAAATCTCGTAAAATCCCCTGAATCCCTTAAAAGTCCTTAAAATTACTTAATCCTCCATGCAATATCTTAAATCTGGTCGAATTCCTTTAAATTTCGTAAAAATGGATTGATATTCCTTGACGTTCCATTAAAATCCTTATAATTCCACAACCTATCGTTATAACCCTTAAAATTACTAAAAATTCTTTGAAATCTTATGAAATTCCTTTAAATTTCGCAAAATCAATTGATAGTCCTTAAAATACTTGAAGTTGCATGAAATCTGATTAAACCTCTTACAATTTCTGAAAATCCACTGAATTTACGTGAAATCCCTTGAATTTCTTATAAAAGTCCTTAAAATTACTAAATATCCCTAAAATATGGTAAAATCTCTTAAAATTATTAATAATCCCATGAAATGTCATGAAATCTCTTTAAAGTCCTCAAAATAAGTTAATTTAATCCCGTAAAACCTCTTGAATTCCTTAAAAGTCTTTAAACTTACTTAATATTCCATACAATTTCTTAAAATGCCTTTAACATCCTTCAAAATATAGTGAAATTCTTTTAAATTTCATAAAATCATTTAATACTCCTTGATATTCCTTGATGTTCCATAAAATTCCTTAAAATTCAACAACCTATCGTTATTACCCTTAAAATTACTTAAAACCTCATGAAATCCTATGAAATTCCTTGAAATTCCTGAAAATCCAATGAAATCTCGTAAATGCCTTAAAATTCCTTAAGTAATTAAAATAACTTAAATCCTATGAAATATCCTTAAATCTCTGAAAATTATTTAAAATTTCTTGCAATTTCATAAAATCCTTTAAAATTTCATAAAATTCCTCGAAATACCTTGAAATCACTTAATATTTCTAAAATCTCAATAAATTTCGTAAAACTCTTTTAAATCCCTTAACATTATTCAAGATTCCATGAAATTTCATTAAATCTCTTAAAATACCTTAAAATCTAATGAAATTTCGTAATATGCTTAAAAATTTCCTAAAACTTTTTCAAATTACTCAAAATTTCACAAAATATATAATTAAATCCCTTAAAATTATTGTATAATCCCATAAAATTTCATAATTCGCAATTTCCAAAGGAACCAATCAGGTTTTCGACAACAATGTCTTCGATATATTGGTGGTAAAATCTCTTTTTTAAGATAGGAATGAATCTCTCTTCATGATTCCTGATTATATCGATGTTGTTTGAATTCTAATAGATTATATAGATGCAAATCTATAAAACAGAAATTGGCAAAAACTCCTTCATCTTTAACAAGTCTTCAGAGTAGTAAAAAATGGAATCATTATACCAGATAAATGAAAGTTGGATAGGAAAAATAGTAATTTGAGGTTTAGAGTTATTTGTTGAAAGTATAGAAGTTTATACATAGTACATGAAATTCAAAAGCTAAAAATTTATTTATCATTCAGAATTGCAGCTTTCTGCTCATTCTAACTTTTTTGCTGCTCTCAATGAATTGATTGATTCTCAAATGTTATTATAATAAAAATACAGGGTGTCTAGAGATCAGGCAATTTGAAATTCCCGGGTTTTTCCCGGTTTTCTCCCGGTCTTTTCCAGTCTTTTCCGGGTCAAATTTTTTTCCTGTAAGTCTCTAATTTCATGAAAACCTTCGAAATATCTGAAAATTTGTAAGAATAATATAGGAGATATAAGATATAATATAATATAATTATATACTAATATAATATCTTATTTCTTTAAAATAAGAAATCTCTTCAATCCATGTGAAAAATTCGTAAAAATCTCTAAAAATTCCTAGAAACCGCATGAAATTCCTTAACATTTAAAATCCCTTAAAATCATTAGAAATCTCATCGAATTCCATGAAATATTTTAAAGGTCAGAAAAATCTCTTGAAATCCCTTAAAATTCGAGAAACTCTCTTACAATTCCTTAAAATTCTACGATAACATTTAAAAAACCTTTATATCCTTTCAAATCCGTTAAAATGATTAGAAATCCCATAAAATTCCATGAAATCCTTTAAAATTTCACAAAATCTTTAAAAATCTCTTGATATCCGATAAAATTATTAGAAATCTCATAAAATTCCACAAAATCCTTAAAAAGTCCACAATATCTTTTAAAAAGCAGAAAATTCTCTTGAATTCTCTTAAAATTCCTGAAAATTCCACGACAATATTTTAAATCCCTTAAAATTTCTAGAAATCTTTGAAATTTCTCGAAATTCCACGACAACATTTAAAATCCCCTAAAAGTCCTATACAAACCTTTTGAAATCTCATAAAATTCCATAAAATCGTTAAAAATTTCTCAAAATCTTTTAAAACAGAAAAATCGTTTGAAATCCTTCCGAATTTTACGACAACCTTCAAAATCCTTTTAAATTCTACAAAATCTTTTAAAAATCAGAAAAATCTCTTGAAATCCATTAAAATGATTAGATATCTCATAAAATTGCATAAAATCCTTAAAAATTACACAAAATTTTGTTTAAATCATAAAAATCTCTGGAATTATTTTTAAATTCCTTGAAATTCCCAGAAACCTCTTGAAATTTCTCCCAAAAAAAGTAGTATAACGAAATATCTCAAAAATCTTGTAAACATTTTTGTTGAATACTTGATTGACTTTTGAATGACTTGAAGTTGTAAGAAGTAAAACAAAATAATCGAGCGCGTAGCGCGCGTGTTGGCTTGCTAGTTTTTTTTAAATTTGATAAAGTAGAAATGGAATAAAAAGAAGATAAAGTAGAGAAAAGTCGATTTTTCAATAAAATACCAAAAATTCCCGGTCCTAAATGAAATTCCCGGGTTTTTCCCGGTTTCTCCCGGTTTCCCAGTCCGCTAGACACCCTGAAATAACTTGGGACGAATGAAATCTCTAGCACCTATTGAAGCAATAATGAATGAATAAAGAATTTTAAAATTCCATCAATTCACGTCGACCTTGACAATTTACGTATTTCAAAATTCTTCAGGAATAACTTAATGTTAATGCAAGCCTAATAGAAATGGTCTAGTGGATCTCTTGAAAGTGGAAAAAAGACCGGTTTTGAGAGCAGAGAAGCAAACGCGCAACAGGCACAAAAGCGACCTTGAATATTACAGCAATTGCAGTGGGTCAATATTCCAAGTCCTTTAGAATATTTTAGTCAAATTATTTCCAAAGATTATTTAATCTCATGATTCTTATGTATACGTCTTTTATAATTGATCTCAACCACAACATAACATAATTCTCGTGATTTTCAGCCGCAAAATAATTAATATTCATATGACTGAGTAATTTTTTGCTCATTGTAAATAAAAAAAAGTTATCAATATTTTAACAGGTTTTTACCGAACATTGACTCAAATGTATTATTATAATTATGTAAAAAAAATATTTTGGTGCGTAAGACGAAGTTTTATTAAATAATACCTATAACATAAATTTAGAGACTCACCCAGTCTGCAATTTTCGATTCGTGGATTAAGCTTGATCCAGTTCTTAATTTGCTCCAGGGCTTGGTCCCTGGTATTTTTATCCTCCCTCAATTCATCCTTGGCAATCTTTTGTGTTTCCTCTGATAAAGGACAATCGTAACTTTCCTCTTCGGTTACCCATTCGACAGCACCCATTTTCACTTGGACTTTTTTAAGAAAAATCTTCCGATTCGCATATAAATTTAATTCTGAAATAGAAATCAGTAAATAATGCATTTAAATGATTAAATATCAAATATTGAATATCATCCCTGTCGAAAGTTTCGGATTGAAATTTATTTCGAAAAATTTCGAATCATTCTGGAATTTGTATCCGAAACAAACAGTTTCATTCCGATCTAATCCGAAAGAAGTTTTCAATCCGTACTTTCAATCCTAATGAATCTGGTCAATCCGAATTAATCAGAATTAATTCGAACTTTCAATCCTAATGAATTTGGTCAATCCGAATTAATCAGAATTAATTCGAACTTTCAATGCGAGTAATTTCGGTCAATCTGAATTTTTAATCCTAATGAATCCGGTTAAATCACTTAAATGAATCACTTAAAAAAGTGATGTTACCAATATATCGAACACATTGTTGTCAAAAACCTGATTGGTTTAGAAACTGCACGAATTGTGTGAATGTATCGAATTAAATTTAATAAATTAATATTAAAGGATTTCACGGAATTTCAAGGAATTTTATGAAATTTATTCTGATTTTCAGAAATTTTAAGAGATTTTACCAGTTATGGGGATTTTATAACATCTAAAGAAAAAAGAATCTAAAAATCTAATAAAGAGTTTCCATTGGCTTTTCAAGTAATTGAAAGTATTTAATGAGATTTCATGGGATTTTAAATAATTTTAAAAGATTTAACGATATTTTATGTAATTTTAAGTGATTTTAGAAACTTTAAAGCTGTTTCAAAGATTTTCACGAAGTTTCATTAGATTTTCAAATATTTTAAGGAATATTAAATAGTTTTAAGGACTTTTAAGAGATTCAAGCGATTTTACGAAATTTCATTGGATTTTTAGCAATTTGAAGAAATCATGGGATTTTGAGAAATCTTAAAAGATTTATTGATAAGATATGTTGTGGAATTTTAAGTGATTTAAAAAAATTTTAAGGTGTTTGAAGGGATTTCACAAAATTTCATTGGATTTTTAGATATTTTGGGGATTTTAATGGGATTTAGTTGAACTTTGAATAATTTTAAGGATTTTAAAAGGATTTTACAAATTTTTCAAGATTTCCTAAAATTAGACTAGGAATTACAAATTTTTATTTGTATTTCAAACATTAAAATCTCTGAATTATTTTGCTTACTTTTAAAATCCCTTTATTTTTCCAAACCCACATTTTTTAGGAAAATTATGTAATTTTAAGGACTTTGACTATATATTTTGTGAAATTTTATGTAATTTGAGAAACTTTTAGACACTACGAAATTTCATTGAATTTTAAGGTATTTTAAGAGATTTAATGAGATTTCACGGAATCTTGAAAAATATTAAGGAATTTAAAAGGGCTTTACGAAATTTATTAAGATTTTAGAAATATTAAGTGATTTTACAGTATTTCAAGGAATTTAATGAAATTTTAAAGGATTTTACGAAATTCCATGGAATTTTAAGTAATTTTCAGAGATTTTACAATATTTCATAGGATATTAAGTCATTTTAACCACTTAAGGGATTTCAAGGGATTTACGAGATTTTATTGGATTTTCAGGATTTTCAAGGGATTTCATGAGATTTTAAGTAATTTTATGGGATTTAATGATATTTTGAGAGATTCTAAGTAATTTTAAGCAACTTTAAGATATTTTGTGAGATATTAAGTAATTTGAAGAACATTTATTTTCTGAAATTTTTAAGGATTTGGTGAGATTATACATATTGGATTTTCAAGAATTTTAAAGAATTTAACGAAATTTAATTGAATTTTGAATAATTTTAAGAGATATAATGAGATTTTATGAGATTTTGAGTAATTTCAAGTAATTTTATGGAATTTCACCAGATTTTGAGGGATTTTAAGGGGATTATAAGATATTGTATGGGAATCTTATGGGATTTCATGGGATTGTCAGGAATTTTAAGGGATTTCATGAAATTTCATATAATTTTAAATAACTTTAAGGGATTTGTCCATATTTTATGGAATTTAAGTAATTCTAAAGGATTTTACGATGTTTTATGGAATAATAAGTAATTTTAAAGACTTTAAATGGATCCAATAGATTTTACAAAATTTTAGTGTATTTTCAGAAATTTTAAGAGATTTAATGAGACTTTATGAGACTTTGAATAATTTTAAGTCATTTTAAGAAATATCAAGTGAATTTACGTTTAAAAGAATTTCACCAAATTTTGAAGGATAATAAAGACATTTTAAGGAATTTTATAAAACTCATGAAGATTCCTGAAAATAGATAAAGAATTACAAGATTTTATATTTCAAGAATTAAAATTTTTCAATTATTTTTCCTACTAGCAAAAGGTGCGCAAAAAGGAGAAACTGCGCGCAGAGCGCGCGGATCATAATTTCTAGTTTAATCTAAAAATTCGATTTCTTCATTTTACTTAACAAATACTAAAATTGGAATTTTTTTCCTCTGTGAAGTTAACCAATTTTTAACTAAATCTATACAGAGCGAGAAAATATATAATTCAAATATTTTTTAAGTCAAATGAAAATATTGAATTTTGAAGTTAGATTTTGAATTCTCCGTTTTATGCAAAAAGTATCGAAACTATACGCAGTCTTATATTTGTAAGAAGAATAGTGCTACAGAGCGAAATAATATTTATCTATAATTTTCGTTGAGTAAAATGGAGAATGGAATTTTGAGTTTAACTCTTGAATCTAACGGCCTTAATCCAAATGAATCCGGTCTATCCGAATCAATCCAAATAAGTCCAAAAAATTGGGATAAATTCGGATTCATCCGGATTAAAATTTCGATTAATTTTGAATGGATTGATTTGGATTGAAAACTTCCTTCGGCTTAGATTGGATGGTTCTGATACAAATTACGGGAAATTTCGGATTGGTTCGGAATGAATTTCAATCTGAAACTTTCGGCAGAAAGGGTACAATAAATACAATAAATTAAAATAAAATTGAATAAATAAATAAACTAATAAGAAATTGAATACAATCTGAAACGAATTGAAACCGTTGAAGTATTTATAATATAATTATACTGTGTTTGAGTATGAAGAGAAAGAACGAGACTAATTTCACTTTCGTTTTCAGGGAAGCTGTCGATGACCGACCTGGTGGCCTCGTTTCTACACACTGACAGGTTTCATGAATCATAATTGTGTTGGTCGCAGATATCACGTTATTGACATCAGGATGATTGATTTAGTGAATTTGTCACAAAAGTGATTTTTAACCATGTTGGGTTTTTTTAGCGATTGCGAAAAGTTACAATTTAGTGATTTTTAACAGTATTTAGTGAAAATTTAGTGATTTTTAAAATTTCTGAGTATTTCTTTGTTCCAATTCCAGTTTTTTTTCAACTCCCAATTTTTTGGAATTATTTAGATTCATTCGGATAGACCAGATTCATTTGAATTAAGGGTGTTGGATCCAAGTATTAAGCTCAAAATTTTATTCTCCATTTTACTCAACGAAAATTATAGATAAATATTTTTTCGCTCTGTAGCGCAAATCTTTTTACAAATATAAGACTGCGTACAGAGCGAAAAAATATTTACTTTCGATACTTTTTGCATAAAACGAAGAATTCAAAATTTGATCTCAAAATTCAATATTTTCATTTTATTTAAAAAATATTTGAAATAATTATTTTCTAGCTCTGTGCGCATAATTCCAGTTAAAAATTGATTAATTCTGCAGAGGGAAAAAATTCCAATTTTAATATTTGTTAAGTAAAATGAAGAAATCGAGTTTTTAGATTGTAACTTGGCTCCAACACCCTTATATTGTTAAGTTTTGCATTATAAACAATATTATTATTGCTTTTCACTGATTTTACTGTTATAATTTGAATTTCGCACCTCTGAAATTATAAAATCTGTCAGTGAAAAATTAGTGACTTTTCAATGTTCCACTTTTAATTATTTTAAAGTGATTTCTCAATGATTAGAATTTTTTACTCGAACTAGTAGGTCACCCTGTAAGTTGTTGATCGCATTTCTTTATAGATCAGTAAAGTTCAGGATATTATATCATTTCACTATTACAGAATTACTTAATGCGTATCTGCTAAATTGCATCATACCAATATACTAATATAACTTTTGAACCAAAGTAAAGGTACGTATGATATAACCAATATCACATACATAGTTATTTGATCACGGTATACAAAATACATCATACAACATGCTTTATATTGAACAAAGTGTGAAAACATATATACATTGGTTGCATGTGTGAGTGTTTCGCAACAGCTTTCTCTTATTACATAAGAAGCAGTTGGGTTATTAACCCATCTTTGTTACTTTCCTTCTTACTCTATCTCACATCGAAACCTGTATAATAGTGAAACAGATGATCGTACGTAATTGACAACTTGACCCCCAAATCTTATTCAAGTGGGACACCATTTTTTTTTAAATAAAATTATTTAAAGTGTGTTAAAGCCAAGTTCCAATCTAAAAATTTGATTAATTCATTTCACTCAACAACTATTAAATTTGGAATTTTTTCCCTCTGTACAATTAATCAATTTTTAACTAGAATTATGCGCACAGAGCTAAAAAATATCTATTTCAAATATTTTTTAAGTAAAATGAAAATATTGAATTTTGAAGTTAGATTTTGAATTCTTCGTTTTATGCTAAAAGTATAGAAATGAAATATTTTTTCGCTCTTTATGCAGTCTTATATTTGAAAAAAGATTAGCGCTACAGAGCGAAAAAATATTTATCTCCAATTTTCTTTGAGTAAAATGGAGAATGGAATTTTGAGACTAAACACTTGGATCTAATGCCCTTAACAGAAGTTGCAAGTATCAAATAAAAATATTTAGATTGATTATTTAGAGAAGTTTTTTCAAACCAGAAATCCATTTCCTTCAAAAAGGAAAATCAAGGACAATTCACGGATTTTTTTCAATTCTCGAATTTCCTTAAGGGTGTTAGAGCTAAGTTCTAATCTGAAACTTCGATTTCTTCATTTTACTCGACAAATATTAAATTTGGAATTTTTTCCCTCTATAGAATTAATCAATTTTTAACTAAAATTGTGCGTACAGAGCGAGAAAATATTTAGTTTCGATATTGTTTACATAAAACGAAGAATTCAAAATCTGACTTACAAATTCAATATTTTCATTTTACTTAAAAAATATTTAAATTAGATATTTTCTCGCTCTGTATGCATAATTCTAGTTAAAAATTGATTAATTCTACAGAGGGAAAAAATTCCAAATTTAATATTTGTTGAGTAAAATGAAGAAATCGAGTTTTTAGATTGGAACTTGGCTCCAACCCCCTTAAGGGTGTTATGTATTCTTTTCAATAGAAAGAAGTATTTTAAAGACTGTTGATACTAGTCAATCAAATCGGGTTTGATCGCGATCAACGTCATGGAATTACCAATTAGAACCGGTTTTACTAATTGTTCTATATTTTCTCAAAGAGGCACTTTTCCATTGCATCTAAAAAACGTTTGAAAATCCATTTGCACGCAAATGAGTTTCTTTGCTTTTCTTTTAAACTATCGCTTATTAAAAGCATTACAAAATTGATTAAAATAATTGGAAATAATTCTCTCTTTATTAGATGATTCACCTTCACGAAACCAGAAACCAAAATCATAAAAAATAATATTTTCCTACTCACGAGATCTTTGTAACTATACATCAAATTATAAAATGATATTGTACTTAACAATAATGATTCAAAACTATCTGAAAGAAATTTAATAATAATTTATACAGAATAAACCAATATTGAAGCCATCAAAAGATTTCGAAGGATTATAAATAATTTCCAGATATTCTCTGAGATTCTCTATAGGTTTCTAATCATTTCAAGGCATTTTCAAGAATTTTAAAGGATTTTAAGAGGTTTTTAGGAATTTTAAGTAATTACAAGAGATTTGTATAATATTTAAGATTTAGTTGAATTTTAAAAGGACTTCATGAAATTTTAAGAGATTTTTAAGGAATTTTAGGGAATTCAAAGAATTTTAAGGAATTTTAAAGTTCCTTGAGAAATTTTAAACGATTTCACGAGATTTTTATGATTTTCTAAATATTTTGTGGAATTTTAGGGAATTTTGAAAAGTTTCTAAAAATTAAAAAAGTTTGTTTTACGTATTTTAAGTGATTTAAAAGTTTCTCGTGGAATTACAAACGATTTTAAGAAACTTGTAAGAATTTTAAGATATTTTAAGGAATTATAAATATTCTCGTGGAATTTAAAAGGATTTTAAAAGGCATGACAGAATTTTAAGAAATTTTAATTATTTTAAAGTGATTTTAAAGAATTTAAATTTTCCTCATAGAAGTTTAAAGGATTTCACAAAATTTTTATGATTTATAAAAAATTTTGTAGAAGTTTAAAGAATTTCAAAAGGCTTTCAAGAATTTTAAGAAATCTTTACGTATTTTAAAGGATTTTAAAGTTTTTCGTGGAATTCTAAAGGATTTTAATAAGCTTGTAAAAATTGTAAATAATTTTGACATTTTAAAAATGATTTTGAGGAATTTTAATAGTCCTCATAGATTTTAAAAAAAGTTCAAGTTATTTTTGATTTTTAAAAGATTTTATGGGATTTTTTATTTCAAGAGTTTTTTTTAGAGATTTTAATGCATTTTAGGGAATTTTAAAGAAATTAACGAGATTTTTATGATTTGTAAACGATTTTGTAATATAATTGTAAAGGATTTCATGGAATTTTAAATATTGTATAGTGGAATTTTAAGACATTTAAAATTGTTTTTAGGAAGTTCAAAAAATTTCAGTGTTTCCAATAATTTAAAGAAATTTTTGTGCATTTTAAGAGATTCTGAAAATGTTTTATGGAATTTTGAAGGATTACAGGAAATTTTAAGAGATTTTTGGGAATTTTAAAATATTTTGAAGTTTTTCTTGGAATTTAAAGTATTTCAAAATATTTTAAGGAATTTTAAAAAGATTAATGAAAATTGAAGGAATCTCATGAAAAATTAACAAATTTGAAGAGATTTCGTGGGATTTTAAGATGTTTCTAGGAATTTCAAGAAATTTCAATGAATCTTAAGAGATCTTTTCAAAAGTTGTTGTAAATTCGAGAGATTTTTACGAATGTTAAATGTTGTGAAGTGATTTTAAATTTCAAAAGATTTAAAGTGATATTGTACGAAATTTCTGAAAAATTTCAATAGTATTATTATTGAAAATTTATACGTATTTTTAATACTTTTCTGTCAGGGAAATTTGTCTGAAAGTCAGGGAAATGTCAGGGAAATTGAAAAATTGAATAAAAAAAAAAAAAATTGTGGCCACCCCGATTTAGGAGGTAAGTTTCTTTCATTATAAAACTAATTTACCCCAAGTGCCTAGTTCAAAATAATTTTTTTACGAAAGTTATAAACAAATTTTGAAAAATTAAAAAAAATCAGGTTTCTCAAAATTGGCTCAGCCGATTTTGATGGTTCAAATATACATAAATTGTTCGAATGATATTTATTTATTGAATCATAGGCTTTTATTTTTTTAAACTATAAAGTATCCTTTTGATCTTATCTCAAAAAATATATGTTGTTACTTTGAATATGAATATACAGAAAAAACTGGCGGCGTTGCAACAAAAAACAAAAAAAAATCATTTAAAAAATTGTTACAAAATTACAATAATTTTTTTCACTCCCTTCTCCTCAAAGAAATGGGGGTGTCAATTATTTTTATATTTTTTTAGTACACACCTTCTACAATATATTTATATTTGAACCATCAAAATGGTCTAAGCCAATTTTGTGAAAATTTATTTTTCCAATTTTTCAAAATTTATTTATAACTTTTGTAAAAAAAATTATTTTTGAAATTGGCACTTGGGGTAAATTAGTTTTATAATGAAAGAAACGTATCCCCTAAATATGAACCAAATCCATGCCGGAGACAGTCTATGGTTGAATATTATTTATCAGTCTTGAATTTTATTTATCATTATTTATAAATATTGATAAATAAAATTCAAGACTGCGTTTTGATAGCTTGCCAGGATTTAAGATCCTGCTGTATTTTTGACCGTGCTGATGGTTGGTGTCTTAATATTGAATAAAAAATTATTATTGAATTAAGGGTGTTGGAGCCAAGTTCTAATCTAAAAATTCGATTTCTTCATTTTACTCAACAAATATTAAATTTGGAATTTTTTCCCTCTGTAGAATTAATAAATTTTTAACTAGAATTATGCGTATAGAGCAAGAAAATATCTAATTCAAATATTTTTTAAGTAAAATGGAAATATTCAATTTTGAAGTTAGATTTCGAATTCTTCGTTTTAGGAAAAAAGTATAGAAATTAAATTTTTTTTCGCTCTGTATGCAGTCTTATAGTTGAAAAAAGATTAGTGCTACAGAGCGAAAAAATATTTATCTAGAATTTTCGTTGAGTAAAATGGAGAATAGAATTTTGAGCATAACACGTGGGTCCAACGCCCTTAAAATTTAATTAAAAACAATATTGTTAACTAACAATATATTGTTAGCTAACTTTTTCATCGACAATTAACTTATAAGCTTATAAGCCAGTATAGTACAGACTTTCGCTATAATAGAAGCACGATCCTTCCGCATAGAAAGCAATAGTTATCGGTAATGTACATGAGACGTTGATCGTTATGCCTTTTCCTATTATGTATTACGTCTTCTCGCGTAAGCATTTTACGGTGCTTGGCATAACCGTAATTATTATAGAACGTGAAGTTGCGGAGCTATTTTTGATTATGGTTTCAATTTTCTTTTGAAGGAGGGATCATGTGCCACCTCCTTCCCTCCAAACAGATTTAAATTTCCTAAATACGTTAATTTTAAGCTTTCTCACGTTTCTGATGGTTTCCTCAATCTCTTCGTCATACTTCTTCACCACAAAGTAAAAAAAAAGCTGTTGGGTACACTCAATAACAACCGTCGAGAAATTTATTCTATAAGAAATTCAAAATGTATCATTCAATTTCAATACCGTCTAAAGTCTTGAGTCAATTCTTATATAATTATTTCAATAGATTTCTTAGAAATGTTTTTAAAATGATTCAAGAGATCCAAGTGATTCAAGTTGGAACCAAGTTCCAATCTAAAAACTCGATTTCTTCATTTTTTCTTCATTTTCTTTATTTCTTGAAATATTTAAATTGGAATTTTTTCCCTCTGTAGAATTAATAAATTTTTAACTAGAATTGTGCGCTCAGAGCGAGAAAATATGTAATTCAAATATTTTTTGAATAAAATGAAAATATTTAATTTTGAAGTCTGATTTTGAATTCTTCGTTTTATGCAAAAAGTATTGAAACTAAATATTTTTTCGCTCTGTACGCAGTCTTATGTTTGAAAAAAGATTAGTGCTACAGAGCGAAAAAAATATTTATCTATAATTTTGTTGAGTAAAATGTAGAATGAACTTTTGAGCTTAACATTTGGGTTGAACGCCCTTAAAACATCTTACAAAAAAGGTACTAGTTTTAAAAAACCAGTACCTTTTCATTTGACGAGAATGTAATAAAAGACTCTTTTCCGTTTTATTCTAGAGAATATTTTTTGATTGGTTTTCTCCAATTTACTCAACGAAAATTATAGATAAATATTTTTTTCTCTATGTAGCACTAATCTTTTTTCAAATATAAGATTGCGTACAGAGCGAAAAAATATTTAGTTTCAATACTTTTTGCGTAAAACGAAGATTTCAAAATCTGACCTCAAAATTCAATATTTTCATTTTACTTAAAAAATATTTGAATTAGTTATTTTCTCGCTCTGTGCGCATAATTCTAGTTAAAAATTTATTAATTCAACAGAGGGAAAAAATTTCAATTTTAATATTTGTTAAGTAAAATGAAGAAATCGAGTTTTTAGTTTGGAACTTGGCTTCAAAACCCTTGAATTTTTTTTTTTTTTAATACTAGCAATCATGATCCGCGCGCTCTGCGCACGATTAGTTTCTCATTTTTACACAACTTTTGCTAGTAGAAAAAATAATTGAGAATTTTTACTTCTTGAAATATAAAATCTTGTAATTCTTTATCTAATTTCAGAAATCTTCATGAGTTTTACAAAATTCCTTAAAATATCTTTATTATCCTTCAAAATTTGGTGAAATTCCTTTAAATTTCGTAAATTCACTTTATATTTCTTAAAATTACTCAAAGTCCCATAAAATCTGATTAATTCTCTAAGAAAAATTTATGAAAATCCACTGAACTGTCATGAAATACCTATTAAAATTCCTGACAATCCAATAAAACCTCGGAAAATACCTTTAAAGTCTTCAAAATAAGTTAATATCACGTTAAATATCTTACAAGTATTTGAAATTCCATGAAATTCCGTAAAATCCCTTGAATCCTTTAAAAGTCTTTAAAATTACTTAAAACCCCATACAATATTTTAAAATGCCTTTAACATCCTTAAAAATATGGTGAAATTCCTTCAATTTCATAAAATCACTTGATATTTCTTAAAATTACTTAAAATTACTCAAAATCCCATGAAGTCGCATTATACATCTTAAAAATAATCAAAATTCCATGGAATTTCATTAAATTCTTTCAAATTCTTGAAAATCCAATATAATCTGACCAAATCCTTTAAAATTTCTGAAAATCTCATAAAATACCTTAAAGTCGATGAAAATTACTTAGAATCTCTCAAAATATCATCAAATCCCATAAAATTACTTAAAGTCCCATAAAGCCTCATGAAATCTCTTAAAATTTCTGAAAATACACTGAAATCTATTGGAAAATCTATACGAAAATCTATTGGATCCATTAAAAGTCTTTAAAATTATTCAATATCATAAAAAACATCGTAAAATCCTGTGAAATTTCATGAAATCCCTTAAAATTCCTGACAATCCCATGAAATCTGGTAAAATTCTCGTACAATAATATCCAAAATCTGATGAAATTCCATAAAATTACTCAAAATCTCATAAAGTCTCATTATATCTCATAAAATTACTCAAAATTCAATTAAATTTCGTTAAATTCTTTAAAATTGTTGAAAATCCAATATGTATAATCTCACCAAAACCTTAAAAATTTCAGAAAATAAATGTTCTTCAAATTACCTAATATCTCACAAAATATCTTACAGTTGCTTAAAATTACTTAGAATCTCCCAAAATAACATCAAATCCCATAAAATTACGTAAAATCCCATGAAATCCCTTGAAATTCCTGAAAACCCAATAAAATTTCGTAAATTCCTTGAAATCCCTTAATTGGTTAAAATGACTTAATATCCTATATGAAATGTTGTAAAATCTCTGAAAATTACTCAAAATTCCATGCAATTTTGTAAAATCCTTTAAAATTTCATAAAATTCCTTGAAATACCGTGAAATCACTTAATATTTCTAAAATCTCAATAAATTTCGTAAAGCCCTTTTAAATTCCTTAACATATTTCAAGATTCCGTGAAATTTCATTAAATCTCTTAAAATACCTTAAAATTCAATGAAATTTCGTAAAATGTCTGAAAGTTTCACAAATTACTTAAAATTCCACAAAATATATAGTAAAATTCCTTAAAATTACTTTATAATCCTTTAAAATCTTATAATTTTTCCCAAAAAAATGTGGGATTGCAAAAATTAAGGGATTTCATAAGTATGAAAAATAATTAATTTTAAAGGATTTTAAGAGGTTTTTAGGAATTTTTAGTGATTACAAGAGATTTGTATAATATTTAAAAGTTTTTTTTACGTATTTTAAAGGATTTAAAAGTTTGTCGTGGAATTATAAACGATTTTTAGAAACTTGTAAGAATTTTAAGAGATTTTAAGGAATTATAAATATTCTCATGGAATTTAAAAGGATTTTAAAGGGCATAACAGAATTTTAAGAAATTTCAATTATTTTTAAGTGATTTTAAAGAATTTAAATTTTCCTCATGGAATTTTAAAGGATATCACAAAATTTTTATGATTTATAAACAATTTTGTAGAAGTATAAGGAATTATAAAAGGCTTTCAAGAATTTTAAGAAATCTTTACGTATTTTAAGGGATTTTAAAGTTTTTCGCGGAATTCTAAAGGATTTTAAGAAACTTTTAAAAATACTAAATAATTTTGACATTTTAAAAATAATTTTGAGGAATTGGAAAAATTAAGGGATTTCAAAAGTATGAAAAATAATTTAGAGATTTTAATTTTTGAAATATAAAAATTTGTAATTCCTAGTCTAATTTTAGGAATCTCAATAAATTTGTAAAATCCTTTAAAATTCATTAAAATTATTTAAAGTCCCATCAAATCTCATTAAAACCCTCAAAATATCTAAAAATCCAATGAAATTTTGTGAAATCCCTTTAAATACCTTAAAAGTTTTTAAAATCGCTTAAAATTCCACAACATATCTATCGTTAAATCTTTTAAGATTCCTCAAAATCCCATGATCTCTTAAAATTACTAAAAATCTAATGAAATTTCGTAAAATCCCTTGAATCTCGTAAAAGTCCTTAAAAATATTTAATATCCCTTAAAATATTTAAAAATCCAATAAAACTTCGTGAAAATCCTTGAAACAGCTTTAAAGATTCTAAAATTACTTAAAATTACACAAAATATCGTTAAATCCTTTAAAATTAATTAAAATCCCATGAAATCTCGATAAATACTTTGAATTACCTGAAAATTCAATGAAAACTCTTTATTACATTTTTCGATTCTTTAAATTTCTTTAGATTCTATAAAACCTCAATAACTGGTAAAATCTCGTAAAATTTCTGAAAATCAGAAGAAATTTCATAAAACTCCTTAAAATTCCGTAAAATCCTTTAATATTTCTAAAATTTCAATAAATTTTCTAAAATTCGTATTATCGATCTTAATAATCATTTTGAAAACGAAAATAGTCTGAAGATTGTTTTCAAATTCGATACTTTCACACAATTCGCTCAGTTTCTAAACCAATCAGGTTTTCTACAACAATGTGTTTGATATATTGGTAACATCACTTTTTTAAGATAGGATTGAGCAGATAAAGTTGACCACAGTACTTTGAGCCAGCGATGTTTTTTATATATAAAAAGTTGTTTATGTAAAGCCTTAATTATATCGTTTCTTGGTCAGTGGAAAAATCTAGTTAATATAAAAAAATATTATAGATCGTGATTTTCACACACACAAAAACCACCAACGAAAATTGAATATGTATTGTACGTAAGGGGTTGAAAGGCTAACCGATATTCTAATTACATAAGACACACACAATTAATTAAACAATAATATATGTCTGTATTGCGACTGACACAGTGAACTTTATCTCTTTAAATTTACAAAAAGACAATTTTTTCGTTCAGTATAGACCTGCAAAGGCGGTCCTCCTTTCACTCTCTCCTTTCGGTCCATATCGTAACAAGACTATATTGGTTTCTTATAAGAAAATGAAGATCAAACAACACAGTACTATTATAAAGATGATTTATCATTAATACACGACTGAATGATGAGAACACACTTTTGTAAATTAAAACACAATCCAAGAGGTAATTTCGAATTTTGAAACGATTTTATAATTTTGGAAACGTACCCCTAATACGAAGTGAATGACTGCTAGTGAACGACTGCCCTCGTCGCAGGTACTAAGCCCGCTTTTATAAGATCTTTCTCCACGCAAGGTGGCTCACGCTATACGATAAGTACGCGAGTTTCAATGATAAAAAGATTCCTCCTGGTTTGACGTTTTATGCAGAGCCAAGGGTGGGGAAAGAATGATGTAGATAGTAGATAGTTGAGAACCA
This sequence comes from Synergus gifuensis, assembly GCA_904066015.1. NCBI lineage: Eukaryota > Metazoa > Arthropoda > Insecta > Hymenoptera > Cynipidae > Synergus > Synergus gifuensis. The sequence goes on along the minus strand of CAJFCO010018022.1, from coordinate 112,919 downwards.
GCTGAGAACGAGGAGGGCCACTATTCAGAAGTCAGGACACGTATTTTTGAAGACATTTAAATGTTACGTGCCCTGGCGAAAGCTTCGGATAGGATTCCAATCCGAGCCAATCCGAAGTCATCCGGGCCAATGCGAAATCTATCCGAGCGAATCCGAATGAAACCGAACCATTCCGAAGAAACTTTTCAATCCGAATGAATCCGAATTTTCAATCCGAATGAATCCGAACCATTCCAAAGAAACCTTTCAATCCGAATGAATCCTAATTTTTAGTGCGAATGAATCCGAACCATTGCGAAGAAACTTTTCAATTCGAATGAATCCGAACCATTCCGAAGAAATTTTTCTATCCGAATGAATCCGAAGCTTCAATCCGAATGAATCCGAGCCATTCCGAAGAAATTTTTCAATCCGAATGAATCCGAAGTTTCACTCTAAATGAATCAGAACCATTCCAAAGAAACTTTTCAATCCGAATGAATCCGCACCATTCCGAAGAAACTTTTCAATCAGTATTTTCAATCCGAATGAATCCGAGCCATTCCGAAGAAATTTTTCAATCCGAATGAATCCCAAGCTTCAATCCGAATGAATCCAAACCACTCCGAAGTAATTTTTCAATCCGAATGAATCCGAGTTTCAATCCGAATGAATCCAA
>CAJFCO010018022.1:82371-112161 GCA_904066015.1 Synergus gifuensis | reverse complement strand
AATTTTTAGAACAGATTTCTAAAAATTTTGGAAATCTGTTCTAAAAATTAATAAACTCTTTTCTAATATCTCATGAAATTCACTGAAATATTATAATACTTTTCTCTGACTTCTCTGTGTCCGAAAGTCAGCAAATACTGTTTTAAAATCTAAGAAAATAATTTTTTCCGTGTTGAACACGAGAAAGCTCTTCATGAAAATAGTCTACGACAAAAAAAAAGTTTCTGATAGAAAATACTTTTCAAGTTTTGAAAACTTATTGAATGACAAACAGTAAATAGCTTTTATTCTTTTTTAAATTATTTTACGCAATAGACTAGGATTAGAGTAAGATAAGCAGAAGCAAGTTAAAATTCGAAGGACTACTAGTAGTCATCAGAAATTCAGAACCAGAACGAGCAACATTTCTTGTGGATCTTTTGACTTTTCATAATGGACGTAATAACGTAACGCAACAGTTCCACAGTTCATAATTTGGTTACGAAGTTTGACACGCAATATTGCATCGGGAGTCTCTTACTAATTCATAATAAGAAAGTGAAATGCGATTAATACCGCAGAGAAGTTTAAAGTGGTGTAGACGTCTCTATATAGCAAGTCAGTTGTTTAAATCACGTAATCAGGTGGAATTGAAACGTGCTAAAATTTATTATGTGATGGAAATAATAAATTAACTGGATGTTTGATGAATGAATGAGATCACAGCACGTTTCACTTAAATCTTATCCAAAAATGAGACTTATGCGATGATTTGAAAATGCCAGTGAAGTAAGTTCTATGACGTCTAGTCCGACGATTTTTTTTACATTTGTTGGACTAATAACAAAAAGAAAGTTTCCACTATTCCCAAAACCCAAAATTTTTATTTATTTACAGTTTGCAAAAGATTTTAAATAATTTTAAGGAATTTCGAGAGATTTTATAAGATTTAAAAAATTATAGAAGTATTTCAAGAGATTTACAGTAATTTTAAAGAATTTCAAGAAATGCTAAGAGATTTTGATGGATTTTAGGAATTTAAAGGGATTTTTAAAAGAGTATAAAAGAGTTATCAGTAGATTTTTTCAAAGATTTCCAAAAATTCAAGACATTTTAACTTATATTAACGAATTGTAGAGAATTTGGAGGAGTTTGCAAAAGATTTTAAATAATTTTAAGGAATTTCAAGAGATTTTATAAGATTTCAAAAATTATAAAAGGATTTCAAGAGATTTACAGTAATTTTAAAGAATTTCAAGGGGTGCTAAGAGATTTTGATTGATTTTAGGAAATTAAAGGGATTTTTAAAAGAGTTTAAAAGAGTTAGAAGATTTTTTCAGAGATTTCCAAAAATGGAAAAAATTTTAACTTATATTAACGAATTTTAAGGAATTTAAAGAGATTTTAAGGTATTACAAGAGATTTGAAGATATTTCAAGAGATTTTAATGAACTTCAAGGAACTTTTATATATTTTAAACAATTTTAAGACATTTACATAACATCATTTTTCACTAAAATCTCTTGAAATCCCTTGAAATTTCTTAGTCACTTAAAATCTGATAAAATCCTTTAAGGTGCCTTGAAATCTTGTGAAATCTATAGAAATTTCTAAAACTCTCTGGAACATTCTTGTGATAACTCTTTCAAAGTTTTACAAAAATCCCTTGAAATCTTGTGAAAACTCTTGAAAATACTTAAACTGTTTTGAATTTTTTGAAAAATTCTTTGAAATTTCTTGTAAGATATATCTTGAAATTCCTTAAAATGAAAAATCACTTAAAATCAATATAAAATCCCTTGAAATTTCTTAAAAACCCGGGCAACGTAGGGTAAATTTCTAATAATCAATAAATAAAAATAAAATGATTTTGGGAACTTCTTTGATATTCTTAATCCAAAAAATGAAAAAAAAAAAATAAAATAAAGAAAATAAAAATTTTCGACAGACTAGACGTCTGAAACTTCAACCTAATTATCAAAAAAATTATCAAAAAAAAGTTTTTAAAGTTTCCATAACCGAAAATTTGTATTTAATTAATACAAGAAATTTACGCGGCGTTGCCCGGGAGTTTAAGGGATTTAATAAGATTTCAAAAATTATTTAAGAATTTTTAAGAGATTTATTATTTATTTATTTATTATTTATTATTTTATTTATTTTAAGGAATTTCAAGGGGTAAAAAGACATTAAAGGATTTTTAAAAACTTCAGAACATGCTAAGAGATTTTGATTTTAGGGATTTAGAAGGATTTTTTAAAGTTTAAGAGAATTCGAAGGTTTTCGTAGAATTTTAAGGGTTTCCAAGAGAGTTTTATAATTTTTTAAAAAATATCCTGGAATTATAAGGCATTTTAAAAAATTTTCAGGAATTTTAAGAGAAAAATGTTATGATGTTTAAAAGATTTCCTGATATTTTAAGAGATTTTTTAAAGATATTTTTTAACTGTTTTCGAATTTTTAAAATTAAATTTTTTCTTAAATTATTTAATCAATTTTTTTAACTTTTTTTTTAACTTACATTTAAATTACGAGAAATTTTGGTTAAAATCTTTGAGATCTTTTTAATTCTTTTCAAATCCTTAAAAGTAAGCTTTAAAATCCAGACGAATTTTTTTTCTCGAAAGATTCTCACTGAAAAATTGTTTTATTTAAAATAATTGACTTATTGAAATATAAATCACAGGAATAAATAATAATAATAATAATAATAATAATAATAATAATAATAATAATAATAAATATGTTTCGACTGTTTCTAAAACCAAAAATTTTTATTTAGCAATTTTAGAGAATTTAGAGGAATTTTAAAGAGGCTTTAAAGAATTGCAAAAGATTTTAAATAATTTTAAAGAATATTAAGAGATTTTATAAGATTTCAAAAATTATAAAAGGATTTCAAGAGATCTATAGTAATTTTAAGGAATTTCAAGAGATACTAAGAGATTTCGATTGATTTTAGGAATTTAAAGGGATTTTTAAGGAATTTTAAGAAATTTGAAGATATTTCAAGACATTTAAACAAGATTTAAAGGTTTTTAAAGAATTTCAAGTAATTTTAAAAGATTTGATTTGATTACTCCTCCACATTAAAATTAATTCCGTAAAATTTCTTAAAATCACTTAACATGTTTTGAAATCTTTTGAAAATCTTTAAACTCTCTTGAATTCTTTTAAAATCTATTGAAATTCCTTAAAATTACTTATCACTAAATCTTGTGAAATCTATAGAAATTTCTAAAATTCTCGGCACGACCTTTTGATAACTTTTCCAAACTTTTATAAAAATCTCTTGAAATCTTGTGAAAACTCTTGAAAATTCTTTGAATTCTTTTAAAAATCCTTTGAAGTTCATTAAGATATCTTGAAATTCCCCGAAATCACTTAAAATCTCCATAAAATCCCTTGAAATTTCTTAAATTTCGTCAGACTAGACGTCTGAAACTTTAACCCAATTTGTTTTTCATATTTATATTTAAGTATTTTAAGCTGAATACCCATAATTGGAAAATCAAATTTTTAAATAGAAATAAAGTGTTACTCTTTAAAGAACTGTATATTTAAATAAAATCTAGATTAAATCAAAATAGGTTGCAATTAAATAATTATATAATTGATTTAGGGTAAGAGACTGATTTTATAGAGAAAGGAAAAGAGAAGTAGTACACACTACTTTATATCCTTAAATTTATAGCAACTCACATAGAATATTTCATGAAAGAAAAATTCGTCTGAATAGATGTCTGAAACTTCAGCCTAATCTAAATTATACTCTCACAAGAAAATACAAAAATTATAATCTATCAAATAATAACTCTTTATGCTAAATTATACCATGTTTTCACTATCAATTTCTTATTGCTTATATTTAGGAATGTACAATGAGCAAAATTTCAAGGCCTACTGTAAAACGAATTGACAAAAATTTTAAGCTCTGACGTCAACAGATTTGCCTAATTTTCTCTTGGAATCACTTGATCTTGGAATCTTGAAAATAATTCAAAGAATAGATTGTAAGTTCAATCGGAAACATTTCCAAAGAGCTGAACTTTAGAAGAAGCACCCTTGCAACCGCTATTTGCTTTAAGTAAACTTTTTCTAATATGATCAATATCCTTCTCTGAGAGGTTTAACTGCTGAGCTTTAACTGCTTCCATAATGCATTTCATGAGGGATTCCTCGAGCAAAGGTTCGAAGCCTACAACCTTCACTTCAATTCCTTCCTTCATAAAGCCATTTTCTATTCTCTGGACACTTGCTTTTAAATCCATGCTTTTCCTGAGATTACTATGTGTTACTTGCGTGTTAAATAGTGCCAGAATCACAACACAGAGATCCGAAGCTCGGTTTTCAAGAGCTTGCGAAAAAAGTGCTGCGTCTGAAATGTCCTCAGTTCCTAAATTTTCCAGAATTATAATATTGCACTGGCAGGTTGAGAGCACAGAGTAAGCTTGACGAACTTTCTTGTAAAGAGGAGGAAAGTATTCAAAAGTGTAGTAACTCGGGGGTAAAGAGTTTTTTATGATGTTTGCAACATGCGACTTTCCCACCCCCGTTCCACCGACTAATGCAATAATTTTAAATTTTAGAACATCATTGAACAACTCGATGAGATTCAAAACACCTTGTGTCTGTCCGTAGACAAGTTTTGGCAGCATCGCGGTAACATTTGTCATGTTTAAGCTAGGTTCGCAAAACTTGGAACCTACTTGCTGTTGATTGAGAATAATTGATATTAATGCAACCATTACGGGAAGCAATAAAAAGAATATCATTTTCCAACAGGAACAAGAGTAAATTGACTTTGTTTCTTTTTTCTTTCGCATCAGAGGACGAAGTTTCTTCTTAGCTTTCTCAAATTTCAGTTTGATGTTCTGATTATTTTCTTTCTGAATCGAATCCTCGCTCGAATTTACTGGCTTGTTTACACACAGACTATTTTTTGAATCAATCGATTCACTTTCTCCAAATGTAAATTGTCCGAATGATTTACTTACATTGAAAAGGTTTTTGTAATCAGAATGCAAGTTTGTTATGTCGGAACGACTTGATCTGTGAAGAGTGGGTCGAAAAGTAATGAAGGATGTGCTAGCTGGAAAGGGAGATGGAGTTAGTGGCGCTGATTGGATGGAGAATTGGGACGAAAATGATTTTGTAGAATTTGAAGTGTTGACTTCTTCCTCCACTTCCATGTATTCAGGCTCCTTTACTTCTTCTTCTGTATTCATCTTTTCGGTTGGCTTGTTTGATCTTTGTATGAATCAAATTTTATTGTTCATATTGAACATCTCTATAGCTTCTTGCTTTCAGCTTCCACAAATTACATCATCGTACATCGTTGACAAGCTTGTCATCAACTTTGAAAAATTTCATCAACCTGGAATAAAAATAACTTTATTGTTACATGCTGAAGACATAATTATGATTACGGAGTGTACATAACAACGGTCCTTATTATATTACGTGAGCCAATGTTCGTCTTGTTCTTAATTAAAATGTCGAGAATTTAATAATTTAATTTGTCTTAGAAATTATAAAATGTTTGTATATTTCAATCAGAATTGATTTATTGGCATTACCTTAAACGTATATATTAGTATATAGTTACTAATCTGTGGAAATTTTCTTATTTAATATAAAGACCAATATTTATATTAATTTAATACATTTTACTCCTTTTCAAGTTTTCATGGAGTAATATAAATAAATAATATAAATAATAAAATAATTTAAAATAATTTTCTCCTTTTTATGGAGTTAATTCTCGGAACCCAAAAATTTGTTTTTAGACTATTACATACACATCTATTGACTTCGTTTTTTCATTAAAGTTCTTTTGTATTCCAAATTAATTTTCCATCAAATTAATAAAAAATTCGGATAAATTATTAAATAAAAATTTGTCCGGCTATTAAGATAAATTAAAAACAATTATAACACATTCGTTTATAATTATTTGTCTACCTTCTAGGAACAGGTTTTTCCTTTTTACAACTATTTCCCTTTACCATGATTTCCCTTTGCAATGATTTCCTTTTACAGGGTGGCCACAAGATTCAATTTTTTCATTTCCCTGACTTTTCCTTGACTTTCAGACAAATTTCCCTGACAGAAAAGTATTAAAAATGCGAACAAATTTTCAGTAAAAATACTGTTGAAATTTTTCAAAACTAGTATCTTTTGAAATTTAAAATCACTTAAAATTCGTAAAAATCTTTCAAATTTATTACGACAACCTTAGAAATCTCTTCTTTGTTAATATTTTATTAAAACCCTTAAATTTTCACTAATTGTTTTAAAATTCCTCAAAATTATTTCAAATCCTTTAAATTCATCAAAAAACTTCAAAATCTTTTAAAATTCGTAAAAATCTCTTAAAATTACCTACAATCCTCCAAAATTCCACAAAATCTTTTAAAAATCTCTTGAAATATTTCAAAATTCCACGGGGAACTTTAATATCTCTTAAAGTACGTCAAAATCTCTTAAAATGATTGGAAACATTGAAATCCCTTAAAATTCGCTGCAATCTTTTAAAATTCCTAGAAACATCTTTAAATTCCTTAAAATTTCACTATAATATTTAAAATCCTATAAAATGTCATAAATTATTTAAAATCTATTAAAAATCCATGAAATCCTTTATAATTTCACAAAATCTTTTACGAATCATAAAAATCTCGTGAAACCCTTTAAAATTCAATTCCAATACTTTGAAATTCCCTAAAATATATTAAAATCTCTAAATAAAAATTTTTGGAAACAAAAATTTCTCAAAATCTTTTAAACATCAAAAATAATTTTGGAAATTTTTTTTAATTCTATGAGTAATAATTTTAAAAATGTCAAAATTTCTTTAAACTTTTACAAAATTCTTAAAATTCTTGAAAACATTTTGAAATTCCATCAAATTCTACAAAATCTTTTATAAATCATAAAAATCTTGTGAAATTGTTTAAAATTTCAATCAAATTCCTTAAAATCACTTCTAAAAAATCAAAATTTTTAAAAATTTTTACAATCTTTTTAAAATTCTTTAAAATTCCACTAAATCTTTTAAATATTATACAAATTTCTTGTAATCCCTTTAAATTCCTAGAAACCTCTTAAAATTTTTTTAAATTCTTGAAAATCTTTTCAAATCATTGGAAACCCAAAGAATTTCAAAGAATGCCTGGAAATTCTTTACAATCCTTCGAAATCCTTGGAAAGTTTCTAAAAATCTGTTAAATAAACTATAAAATCAATATATGCAATAATACGACATAAATAACATAGTTAGCATAAATATTAATTTCTATTTTTCCTGAAAACTACTAGCATTTTCTTGACATTTCCCTGACTTCCCTGACATGTGGCCACCCTGCTCAATATCGACAACAGGGTCCCTTTTTTCATATGAACGATCCTATCTTAAAAAAGTGATGTTACCAATATATCAAACACATTGTTGTCGAAAACCTGATTGGTTTAGAAATTGAGTGAATGTATCGAATTTGAAAACAATCTTCATACTAATTTTCGTTTTCAAAAAGATTATTAAGACCGAGAATACGAATTTTAGAAAATTTATTGAAATTTTAGAAATATTAAAGGATTTCACGAAATTGCAATGAATTTTATGAAATTTCTTCTGATTTTCAGAAATTTTAAGGGATTTTACCAGTTATTGGGGTTTTATGGAATCTAAAGAAATTTGAAGAATATAAAAATCTAATAAAGAGTTTTCATTAGATTTGCAGGTAATTCAAAGTATTTATCGAGATTTCATGGGATTTTAAATAATTTTAAAGGATTTAACTATATTTTGTGTAATTTTAAGTAATTTTAGAATCTCTAAAGCTGTTTCAAAGATTTTCACGAATTTTTATTGGATTTTCAAATATTTTAAGGGATATTAAATAGTTTTAAGGAGTTTTAAAAGATTCAAAGGATTTTACGAAATTTCATTGGATTTTTAGCAATTTTAAGAGATCATGGGATTTTGAGAAATCTTAAAAGATTTAACGATAAGATATGTTGTGGAATTTTAAGTGATTTTAAAAACTTTTAAGGTGTTTGAAGGGATTGCATAAAATTCATTGGATTTTTAGATATTTTGAGGGTTTTAATGAGATTTAATGAGACTTTAAATAATTTTAAGGAATTTAAAAGGATTTTACAAATTTATTGAGATTCTCAAAATTAGACTAGGAATTACAAATTTTTATATTTCAAAAATTAAAATCTCTGAATTATTTTGCATACTTTTGAAATCCCTCAATCTTTCCAATACCACACTTTTTGGGAAAATTTATAAGATTTTAAAGAATTATAAAGTCATTTTAAGGAATTTGAGTATACATTTTGTAGAAGTTTAAGTAATTTGAAAAAATTTTAGATATTATTTTACGAAATTGCACGGAACTTTAAGTAATTTTCAGAGATTTTACAATTTTTCATAGGATATTAAGTTAATTTAACGACTTAATGGATTTCAAGGAATTTTTACAGGATTTCATTGGATTTTCTGGAATTTTATAAGATGTTAAGTAATTTTATGGCATTTGATAATATTTTGGGAGATTCTAAGTAATTTTAAGCAACTTTAAAATAGTTTATGAGATATTAAGTACTTTGAAGAACATTTATTTGTAGATATTTTAAAGGATTTGGTGAGATTATATTGGATTTTCACGAATTTTAATGAATTTAACGAAATTTCAAGAAATTTTGAATAATTTTAAAAGATATAATGAGACTTTATGAGATTTTAAGTAATTTTAATTTATTTTAAGGAATTTTACGAGATTTTGAAGGATGTTAAAGAGATTTTAAGATATTTTGTATGGGAATTTTATGAGATTTCATGGGATTGTCAGGAATTTTAAGGGATTTCATGAAATTTCATAGTATTTTTAATAAATTTAAGGGATTTGTCCATACTTTATGGAAGTTTAAGTAATTCTAAGGGATTATACGAAGTTTTATGGGATATTAAGTACGTTTAAAGACTTTGAATGAATCCAATAGATTTTACAAAATTTCAGTGGATTTTCATAAATTTTAAGAAATTTAATGAGACTTTATGGGACTTTGAGTAATTTTAAGTAATTTTAAGAAATATCAAGTGAATTTACGAAATTTAAAAGAATTTCACCATATTTTGAAAGATAATAAGGACATTTTAAGAAATTTTATAAAACGCATGAAGATTTCTGAAATTAGTTAAAGAATTACAAGATTTTTTTTTTACAATATTTTTAACATTCATATGAAGTATTATAAATTGTAAATAATAAATTAAATTTTGAAAAAATTTAAACGATAGAGACCCTTATTATCTTATTATCCAAAAAAAAATGATTATAATTTATAAATGAAAACTATAATATTAAAGTTAGCAAACCTTTCCAAGGACAATCTTCAAAACGCAGAATCACAATTTGATATCTCGAAGAAAGTAAAATGCTTCTCCATATAAGGAATATCTGCAAAAACTCAAAAACCGAGTTATAAATATAACCTCTAAAGATAAAATCTGGCAGTCGTGAATTAAAATTGCCTTTAATTCCTTTTTAATCGTTTAAAAAGACTATATAAATTCTTTTAGTTCTTTACCTTTGATTATATGAAAAGTTTGTATGAATAATAGGAGAATATACAAAACAAAAAAATGGTGCCGCGTATCTCCGAAAAAATTGAGAAAATTGAGAAAATAAAAACACATGGAAACAAACACCGTGAACCGTGTCTGCCTGGCTAAGTGTCTCTCATGCATGCATGTAGATGTATGTGTCAGTGTTACTATGTGAGTGTGTGTAGCCGGTGTAACCTGATAAACTTTTTCTCAAATTATCTATATATGAATGTAGATAAACGTTCCTAAGTGACTCTTATTGTGTTTTCCAAATAGCGAGTGTGATCTTTTGCTTCTTTTAAACGTAAGGTTGCTGAAAAAAATGATATGCTCTCCAGTTTTAATTTTGTAAAATTAAATGTTTTTTTAAATTTCTAATGAAACGAAGCAGATAAACGTAATTTATCATCTTCTGTTTCATGTCCCAAAGTTTGAAGATGATATATTGTTTTAAAAAAAAGTTATGTTACAGGAATTAAATTTTGGTTTTTGCGCGAAAATAAAAATGTCGATAAGGTAGGGATTGATAAAGTAATACATGGCCCTAAGGCCATGTCAGACTTATCCGAAATCTAACTTACCAGCCTCTTGGTTAAAAAAATTATATTCAGAAATTAATTTCAGCAACATAACTTTTTTAAAAAACAATATATCATCTTGAAACTTTGGAATATGAAACAAAAGATGATAAGTTACGTTTATCTACTTCGTTTCATTAGAAATTTAAAAAAAAGTTTAATTTTACAAAATTAAAACTATAATGATGCGCGCCGCGAGCCGAGCATTTTTTTCAGCAACCTTACGTTTAAAAAGAAGCAAATAAAGATCACACTCACCATTTATAAAAAACAATTACGAAATATGTGTAAGAATTTGGTTCGAGAAGAGAATATATATAATAATTATATATCGCAGTTTTAATTTTGTAAAATTAAACTTTTTTTTTAATTTCTAATGAAACGAAGTAGATTAACATAACTTATCATCTTTTGTTTCATATTCCAAAGTTTCAAGCTGATATATTGTTTTTTAAAAAAGTTATGTTGCTGAAATTAATTCTGAATATATAATTTTTTTAACCAAGAGACTGGTAAGTTAGATTTCGGATAAGTCTGACATGCGCATTGCATCATTTTATTTTTCTGAACATATACACTTTTTTTAAAATTTCTAACGAAACGAAGTAGATAAACGTAATTTATCATATTCTGTTTCATATTCCAAAGTTTGAAGATGATATATTGTTTTAAAAGAAAGTTATGTTGCAGGAATTATAATAAATTCACAATATATATATAATTATTTTTTTTAACAAGAGGTTGGTAAGTTAGGTATCGGATAAGTCTGACATCCCTTGAGGTCGGTAACTGATCGATTGACAAAGGTAGAAGAGTGGCAGGCAGACGCATTTTGGTTTCTGGCTAAACCCTAAACTGATTCAGAATTCAGAATTCAGACGTTAGCAAAGATCTTTGACGTTAGTGACTAGTCTCACTCCATCTCACTCTCTTATAGTACACAGATTACAATTGTACGAGAATAGCCAGTGTACAGAGGTTGTTTTACATCTTTTATGTGATTATCGGGCAAGCGTTATTAGCGTAATGTGAAAAATCGTGAATTAAAAAAAATCTAATAAAATGACGAAAAATCTCGTGTTTGTCTGGTGGTGGATGCTTCTGTCTTTGGGCCTTGTCACTGCCAGAATTCACAAATTGGAAATAAGGGTCAGTTTTAATAATAATATATTAACGTATACTAGATAGCCCCTTTTAATTTATTTTTTAATTTCACTAGTCACTCGAGTTTTATACGAAAATAAGTAGTGTAATTTTGCCTGTGAAGTATATGTCTATATATATACTTGTGTTGGGAATTTTTTTCCTTCTAACAAGCTGTAATTGCCGGTCTTACGATTTTAAAATATTTCATTTTCAGAATGACAATCGTCGCTACATTTCTTTGAGCACATTTGGATTTTATAAAGGGGGAATTCTGAGTGTGAATTTGACGAATTTCAAGGCGACTCCCTTCAACGAGAATCATGTAGTAAGTTTGTTGATTTGACAGAAAAAAAACTCTTGGTTTTTCTTTTCTCATATTTTCTAATATCCGTACTGACAATGTTGATTACCAGAAATTTATTAACCTGAAATTTATTTATCACGTTAAAATAAAAATAAATAAATAAAATAAAAATACATAAATCCTGATCAAATCTTTATTTCACTTATTTTAACAGTAAATATCGTTTAGAATATAAAATTGATTTAGAGATTGAAATTATTGGTCGTTTATTCCTTTCTTCTCATTTATTCTGTGTAGACATTGATGAACACTTGAAGAATAAAGGAATATTGATCTATAAATAAAAGTTCAAGGATATAATAATATACATACACATTAAAATGAAAAAATTACTCGTAATTCTTATAAATATTCTAGAAAACAATTCTCTGACATATCGTTATAAACATGATGTAAAAAAAGTTTCTTTTCTTAATATGTAATATTTTTCTAAATAGATAATCAATAAGTATTTACGTAATATGGATAAATTATTTGTTTTTCAGTTTGGATTTACTTTGGACAGAACAATGAGTGATGCAATGAATCCATATTTAGATAGTCATCAAGAGAAATGTTTATTACAAGGATCATCGAGTCCAAAATCTGATTGGGATCAAAGGGATGAGAGTGCAGTCATATATTTCACGATGGATTTAAAAAACAGGACGTAAGATTTGAAATTAAAGATATGAGGGTAGAAAATATCATTTTTCTGAGTAAAAATTGGCACTGCCAAAACTTTAAATGTGTTTTTCTCAGTAGAAATTCATACTAAAAAAATTTCGTAGAAATCGAAACTTTCAAAACAGAAGTAATTCATTTTTATAATTTTTTCTAATCAATATAATTAAAACAAAAACTTCGTATTTGCATTAATTCAGAATTAGTTGAAAGTAAATTTCTCTCTGTCTCTTTTCTAAAAAATTTTAAGACCTTTGCTGGTGAATTTTAATTTTTGTTTGAAATTAACACAAACAAAAAACTTTTTTCAGGATGAAAGTCAATTGCAGTCGTACGGTTAACTTAGTACACATCTACAAGGATTCAAACATGATTCCAGTTATTCGAACCAAGAGAGATTGGAAATATACTCCAATTCCGAACCTTGCAACTAGTGGAATTTACTCACAATCAGATTTAGATAGATATCATGAGTACAGTATGACTCGTACAAAGATGGGACAGTCAACCTTGAACCAAGGGATATTAAAAGACAAAAGTGGACGTGGTAAACGAAGCACTTCGAATCATGGTAAAGCTAATTTCATGTTCTTTTTTTCGTAGAATCATTGAATTATTATTATTTTATTATTTTATTTTTTTTATTATTTTCATTTAACAGATGTTTTGAAATATAGTAAAGCATCCTGGAAGTATAGTTTACGTTAATTCAAGACTCGTATTACATTATATTTCACATTTCTGAATTAAACACATTTCATTAGAGGAACACGCGTGTATTTTGGCATAGTTTCAACAGGTTAAATTATACGTTTATGCGTATAATTGTCCAAGTGTAAATAATATTGTGTATAAGACATTGTCTCGCATTACGTGGTGATTTAGTTTGACAGAAGCAATTGTATCCAGCATCTATCGCAATCTCGTTAACATAAATATATCCGAGGGCAATGTCCTTTCTTTCGGTAATATTTCTGTTCTACCTGTCGCAATATTCGCTGCCAAAGGCGGAGCGGAAGCTCCCGAAATATAATTTTCCTGCATTCCTAAGTTATTCTCAGTGGACACTCGTTACTAATATAAAATTGATAGAGTCATCACGAGTCAACAAATATCTACACGTTCACATTTTCTAAAGCAAGTTGTTTTATACCTGAATTATGACATATTTATTCAAAAAACAACAAATCATTTATTAAACACTTTATTCTCCACTAGCAATTATAATCCCATTAATTTCTCGTTTTTGCACACCTTTTGCTAATATACAAAATAATTGAGAAATTTATCATTTTTGAAATATAGAAACTTGTAATCCCTTGACTAATTTCAGAAATCTCCATAAGTTTCGTAAAATTCTTTAAAATCCCTTTAATATCCTTCAAAATTCTTGAAATTACTTAATATTCTATAAAATCTCGTAAGATCCCTTAAAATTATTTAAAACCCCTGAAATGTCATGAAATCCATTAAAATTCCTGACAATCCAATGGAATTTCGTAAAACCCCTTGAAAATCATTAAAAAATAACTTAATATCTCATAAAATATCGTAAAATATCTTACAAGTATTTAAAATTCCATGAAATTCCGTAAAATACCTCGAATCCCTTCAAAGTCTTTTAAATTACTTAATATCAAATTCCTTGAGTCCTTTCAAAATCCTTTAAATTACTTAATATCCCATAAAATATCGTAAAATTCCTTTAAATTATTTAAAATCCCATGAATTGTCATGAAATCCATTAAATGCAGAATCTGGTGAAATTCCTTTAAATTTTATAAATTCACTGCATATTCCTTGATATTCCTTAAAATTCCACAATCTATTGTTATATCCCTTAAAATTACTCAAAATTCTATAAAATTTTATGAAATTCCTTTAAGTTTCGTAAAATCACTTGAGATTCCTTAAAATTACTCAAAATTCCATGAAGTCTCATTAAATTCCTTAAAATTATTCAAAATTCCATGAAATCTCGTTAAATACTTAAAAATACTTGAAAATTCAATGAATCTCAACAAATCTCTTAAAATTTCGGAAAATAAAAATCCTTAAAATTTCTTATTATCATAAAATACCTTAAAATCCCTTAAATCTCACGAAATCTCCTGAAATTCTTAAAAATCCAATGAAATCTCGTAAATACCTTGAAATCTGTTGTCCATAAAATATTAAGTCTCCGAATCGCGATCGCGAGATGAGTGTACTTAAAATTCCATGAGATTTCATGAAATCTCTTAAAATTCCTCACAATCTAATGAAATCTCGTAAAATCCCTTGCAAGTCCTTAAAATAATTTAATATCCCTTAAAAGTCTTTAGACTTACTTAATATCCCATACAATATCTTAAAATGACCTTAAAATCCTTCAACATCTGCTGAAATTCCTTTAAATTTTGTAAAATAATTTAATACTCCTTGATATTCCTTGATATTCCATAAACTTCCATCAAATTCCACAAACTATCGTTATAACTCAAAAAACTACTTAAAATCCTATGAAATCTTATGAAATTCCTTTAATTTTCGTAAAATCATTTAATATTCCTTAAAATTATACTCAAAGGCCCATAAAATCTTATTAAATCTCTTAAAATTTCTGAAAATCCACTGAAATTTTGTAAAATCCCTTGAATTCTTTAAAAGTCCTTAAAATTACTAAATATTCCATAAAACATGGTAAAATCCCTTAAAATTATTAAAAATCCCATGAAATGTCATGAAATCTCTTAAAATTCCTAACAATTCAATGAAATCTCGTAAAATCCCCTGAATCCCTTAAAAGTCCTGAAAATTACTTAATCCTCCATGCAATATCTTAAATCTGGTGGAATTCCTTTAAATTTCGTAAAAATCACTTGATATTCCTTGACGTTCCATAAAAGTGAAATTCCTTTAAATTTCGCAAAATCAATTGATATTCCTTAAAATTACTTGAAGTTCCATGAAATCTGATTAAACCTCTTAAAATGTTTAAAAATCCACTGAATTTTCGTAAAATCCCTTGAATTCCTTCTAAAAGTCCTTAAAATTACTAAATATCCCTAAAATATCGTAAAATCTCCTAAAATTATTAAAAATCCCATGAAATGTCATGAAATCTCTTGAAAGTCCTCAAAATAAGTTAATTTAATCCCGTAAAATCTCTTGAATTCCTTAAAAGTCTTTAAACTTACTTAATATTCCATACAATATCTTAAAATTCCTTTAACATCCTTCAAAATGTGGTGAAATTCTTTTAAACTTCGTAAAATCATTTAATACTCCTTGATATTCCTTGATGTTTCATAAAATTCCTTAAAATTCAACAACCTATCGTTATAACCCTCAAAATTACTTAAAATCTCATGAAATCTTATGAAATCCCTTGAAATTAATGAAAATCCAATGAAATCTCGTAAATCCCTTGAAATCCCAAAAGTCGTTAAAATAACTTAATATCCTATGAAATATCGTAAAATCTCTGAAAATTACTTAAAATTTCTGTGAAATCAATTAATATTATTAAAATCACAATAAAATTCGAAAAACCCTTTTAAATTCCTTAACATTATTCAAGGTTCCATGAAATCTCATTAAATCTATTAAAATACCTTAAAATCCAATGAAATTTTGTAAAAATCGAAAAAATCTCTTAAAAGGTTCGCAAATTACTTAAAATTCCACAAAATATATAGTCACATCTTTTAAAATTACTTTATAATCCTAGAAAATCTCATAATTCTGATAGTAACTGATCTGTAAATATACGAATACATATACATATAATATATTAAAAATACGAGCGTTCATATATTAAAAACTGATATAAAAAAGCACATGAAAAGTTTACTATAAGTAATCTTTTTAATTTCTCGAATAATATTCACTAATCTTAGTTATATATCTTGAAATATTTTTTTGCTTCACGAATAATTTATTTTTCACACCAAAATAATTATTTTTATTACTTTAAATTATTTTTTATCTTTATATAATCTTTTTATTAGTAATCGCTTTGACAAAGAAAATAATATGAGATAATTTTCAAATTCGTTATATTTACACATCTTCGCGCAGTTTCTAAACCAATCAGGTTTTCGACAACAATGTGTTCAATATATTGATAACATCTCTTTTTTAAGATAGGGATTGTCAATAATTTTATACTTGGAGTTGCAAAATTTTGTCTAATTTCTAGAGATAAAGGTATATTTTTATTTGGCTTTCGGTTCTAAAAACTGTTTGTTTTACTTTTATTTTGAAAAATCAGTGAACCGAAGCATCGACGGGCACTTTAAATCTATTCAAGTTTTTGCGGACTGACAAAATCAATTTGGAACAGCAAGTTTGATGCCAAAAATATCACGCTTCGTCCTCAATTTTATAAATAACTTGAAACTCAGGTATTTCTAAGGATTGATTTAGAAAATTTTTAATTCGTAGAATTTGTCTATGAAAATAATAATATATACTGAATGCGAAGACTTCTAATAAAAAATAAAGCTGTAGGTGGTAGAGAATTTTTAGAAATTGAGATCTATACAATAGAATTTATTTTGAAAATGTGCCTTTCACTATACTGATCTGTCGGAATGATACGTATATATGTCGTCTTAAAGTCTATTTTAGTTAATTCAACTAGATCAATTAACTTTGTCCCACTTTGACCGTAATTTCAGGGTCTGCATCACTAAGCGTTAGATAATTTCAACTTCTTGCTTATTTTTCCAAAAATTAATGTTTTTCATTTTTTTACTTATTTATTGCAGAAGCAGTCAAGTCAGTCGAATTTCTGGACCAGGGTCCGCCTATGGAAAATAATGTTTGCTCTCATTTAAAATTACCGATGTCGGTGGAAATTATAAAGGATGAAAAATACTTCAATACTAACTTTGTTTTGTTTATTGCCACTCAGGAAGAGGAAGGGCTTTATAATCTCTATTTTCATAGTTGTCCTAATTATAAGGACGAGGGAGTCTTTGTAGATTTCACGGTAAGACAAGATTCAATAGAGATTAAATTACAGAAATAATATAGTGTGATAAAAAATATGAAAAACATAGTATTAAGAAACAACTTGGAATGTTGTAAAAATATTGTAATAATATTTCTTCACAATATATGTATGTGCATCATAATAATATTTTAATATTTAAAATAGTTTTAAAATCTAATCATTATTAAATTTTTTAGAGAAAAGAGAAAACAAAGAACACTAATTTCTAAATAACATTTTTTAAATCAAAAGAATAATAAATTATGAGTATTTGTTTTGATTAATAGATGCACATCACAGAGATAAACAGCGATAACTATCTAAGTGCTGGCGAAATGCCATTGCCAGCATTGTATTTCATGATGGCACTTCTCTTCTTCCTATCCGGTTGCTTTTGGGTCTTTATTTTGAAGAAGAGCAGGTGAGTACATAATCCTGTACAGATGAACCCTTTCTTTCTGAAATTAGCTCAACTTTCGTTCTACAGAGACTTAGATTAAAATAAAATGAGATATAAGATTTTGGATTTTATTAAATGATTTAATAAAATTTAATATATGATTTTAATTTCCAGGCATCCGGTATTTAAAATCCATTATCTGATGGCTGTTCTCGTGTACCTAAAGTCACTTTCTCTTCTTTTTCATGGGATAAATTATCACTTTATTCAAACTAAAGGAGAGCACGTTGCAGCATGGGCTATTCTCTACTATATAGCTCATTTGTTGAAAGGAGCTGTCTTGTTCATAACTATCGTACTTATCGGAACAGGCTGGACTTTCATTAAGCATATTTTAGCCGATAAGGATAAGAAATTATTTATGATCGTCATTCCACTACAGGTAAACTTTTTATACCTTTAAAGTTTCATCTTTTACATAAATAACTAGCAATTATGATCCGCACGTTCTTTGCGCGATTAATTTTTCGTTTTTATACACCTTTTGCTGGTAGAAAAAATAATTGAGAAGTTTTAATTCTTGAAATATAAAATCTTGTAATTCTTTATCTAATTTCAGGACTCTCCATAAGTTTCATAAAATTCCTTAAAAAAGCCTTTATTATCTTTCAAAATTTGGTGAAATTCCTTTAAATTTCGTAAATTCACTTGATATTTCTTAAAATTACTCAAAGTCCCATGAAATCTGATTAAATCTCTAAAAAAATTCGTGAAAATCAACTGAAATTTCTTAAAATACCTTGAATTCCTTAAAAGTTTTTAAAATTACTAAAATATAAAATATCGTAAAATCCCTTAAAATCATTTAAAATCCCATGAATTGTCATGAAATATCTCTTAAAATTCCTGACAATCCAATGAAACCTCGGAAAATATCTTTAAAGTCCCCAGAATAAGTTAAAATCCCGTTAAATATCTTACAAGTATTTAAAATTCCATGAAATTCCGTAAAATCCCTTGAAAGTCTTTAAAAATTCTTAAAACCCCATACAATATCTTAAAATGCCTTTAACATCCTTAAAAATATGGTGAAATTCCTTTCAATTTAATAAAATTACTTGATATTCTTTGATATTCTTTGATGTTCCACAAATTAATAATTTGATGTTCCATAATTTCTTAAAATTACTCAAAATTCTTGAAATATAAAATCTTGTAATTCTTTATTTAATTTCAGGAATCTCCATAAATTTTATAAAATTCCTTAAAATGCCTTTATTATTCTTCAAAATTTGGTGAAATTCCTTTAAACTTTATAAATTCACTTGATATTTCTTAAAATAACTCAATATCCCATGAAATCTGATTAAATCTTCAAAAAATTCGTGAAAATCAACTGAAATTTCTTAAAATCCCTTGAATTCCTTAAAAGTTCTTAAAATTACTGAAGTATCAAATATCGTAAAATCCCTTAAAATCATTTAAAATCCCATGAACTGTCAAGAAATATCTCTTAAAATTCCTATGAAAATCCAATGAAACCTCGGAAAATACCTTTAAAGTCCTCAAAATAAGTTAATATCCCGTTAAATAGCTTGCAAGTATTTAAAATTCCATGAAATTCCGTAAAATTCCTTGAATCCCTTGAAAGTCTTTAAAATTACTTGATATTCCTTGATATTCTTTGATGTTCCATAAACTAATAATTTGATGTTCCATAATTTCTTAAAATTACTCAAAATTCTTGAAATATAAAATCTTGTAATTCTTTATCTAATTTCAGGAATCTCCATAAGTTTCATAAAATTCCTTAAAATGCCTTTATTATTCTTCAAAATTTGGTGAAATTCCTTTAAATTTTATAAATTCACTTTATATTTCTTAAAATTACTCAAAATCCCATGAACTCTCATGAAATATCTCTTAAAATTCCTAACAATCCAATGAAACCTCTGAAAATACCTTTAAAGTCCTCAAAATAAGTTAATATCCTGTTAAATATCTTACAAGTGTTTAAAATTCCATGAAATTCCGTAAAATCCCTTGAATCCCTTGAAAGTCTTTAAAATTATTTAAAACCCCATACAATATCTTAAAATACCTTTAACATCCTTCAAAATCTGGTGAAATTCCTTTCTATTTCATAAAATCACTTGATATTCCTTGATATTCTTTGATGTTCCATAAAATTCCATAAAATTCTACAACCTATCGCTACAACCCTTAAATTACTAAAAATCGTATGAAATCATATGAAATTCCTTTAAATTTCGCAAAATCGATTGATACTTCTTAAAATTACTTGAAATTACGTAAAATCCCATGAAGTCTCATTATATCTCTTAAAATTACACAAAGTACCATGAAATTTCGTTAAATTATTGAAAATTCTTGAAAATCCAATATAATCTTACCAAATGCTTTAAAATTTCTGGAAAAAAATGTTCATAAATGTCAAAATCCCATAAAATCTTTGATATTTCTTGTTGTTCCATAAAATTGCTTAAAACTCCACAACCTATTGTTATAAATCAAAAAAACTACTTAAAATCCTATGAAATCTTATTTAATTCCTTTATATTTTGCAAAATCAATTGATATTTCTTAAAATTACTCAAACTTTAATTTTAAGGAATTTCGTTAAATTCCTTAAAATTCTTGAAAATCCAATATAATCTCACCAAATCTTTTAAAATTTATGGAAATAAATGTGCTTAAAATTACTTAATATCTCATTAAATATCTTAAAGTCGCTTAAATTACTCAGAAGCTCCCAAAATATCATCAAAGCCCATAAAATTACTTAAAGTCCCATGAAATCTTATGAAATCCCTTTTAAATTCCTGAAAATCCAATATAATCTCACCAAATGCTTTAAAATTTCTGGAAATAAATGTTTATAAATGTCAAAATCCCATAAAATCTTTGATATTCCTTGTTGTTCCATAAAATTGCTTAAAACTCCACAACCTATCGTTATAAATCAAAAAAATACTTAAAATCCTTTGAAATCTTATTTAATTCCTTTATATTTCGCAAAATCAATTGATATTTCTTAAAATTACTCAAAATTCCATCGATTCTCATTATATCTCTTAAAAATACTCAAAATTCCATGGAATTTCTTTAAATTCTTTAAAATTCTTAAAAATCCAATATAATCTCATCAAACTTTTAAAATTTCTGGAAATAAATGTCATAAAAATTACTTAATATCGTAAAATATCTTAAAGTCGCTTAAAATTACTTAGAATCTCCCAAAATATCATCAAATCACATAAAATTATTTAAAATCCCATGAAATCCCTTGAAATTCCTGAAAATCCAATGAAACCTCGTAAATGCCTTAAAATCCCCTAAGTCATTAAAATAACTTATTAATATATTATCTTATTAATAACTTATTAATATCCTATGAAATATCGTTCAATCTCTGAAAATTATTTAAATATGAAATTTTGTAAAATCCTTTAAAATTTCATAAAATTCCTCAAAATACCGTGAAATTATTTAATATTTCTAAAATCTTAATAAATTTCGTAGAACCCTTTTAAATTCCTTAACATTATCCAAGATTCCATGAAATCTCATTAAATCTCTTAAAATACCTTAAAATCTAATGAAATTTCGTAAAATGCTTAAAAAATTTCTAAAATTTTCTCAAATTACTTAAAATTCCACAAAATATATAGTCAAATCCCTTAAAATTATTTTATAATCCCATAAAATCTCATAATTCTGATGGTAACCGATCTGTAAATATACGAATACGTATATTATTAAATATTAATATATTACAAAGTGATATAAAAAAACACAGGAAAAGTTACTGTTTAATTTAAAACATTTAAAATCTGTTTAATTTCTCAAATAATGTTCACTTACCTTAGGTATATATTTTGAAATATTGTTTTGCTTCACTATTCATTTATTTTTCACATAAAAATAATTATTTTTATCACTTTAAATTATTTTTTATTGATATGTAACCTTTTTATTAGTAATCTATTAGTAATCTATCTTTTTTAAGATAGAAGATTTTCAGTTTTAAGTAATTAAAGATTATTAAAGAAAACTTTTGTTTAGGTATTGGCAAACGTAGCTGAGATTATAATTGAGGAAAGTGAGGAGGGAGACATAGAGCACAAAACGTGGAGGGATGTTTTTATACTAGTTGATTTGCTCTGCTGTGGGGCAATCATGTTTCCCGTCGTTTGGAGTATTCGACATCTTCAAGAAGCTGCACATACTGATGGGTTGACTAATTTTCTAAAAATACACCTAAAAAAATTTTGTAAAAAAAAATTCTTTGTAAATAATGGATTGATATATTCTTCTTTTTAATTGTAGCAAAGCTGTCGTCAATTTGCGGAAGCTCAAGCTCTTCAGGCATTTTTACATTATCATAGTCTGCTATATTTATATCACTAGGATTATAGTGTATTTAATGAAGGTGCGTCAACTGTTTAGATTTTTAAAGGCGACTTTTTTATGTTACCTTGTTTAATATTTTGGGTATTTGACAGATCACGGTGCCTTTCCAATATGAATGGTTGGACGAAATGTTCAGAGAGATGGCGACCTACGTATTTTTCGTATTGACGGGTTATAAATTTCGACCGGCTTCAGCAAATCCTTATTTCAGTCTGAATGATGATCTCCTACAAGGGCAGGACGATGATGAAATGGATGTAGTGTGAGTAGTTCTGAGCAAATTCCTACTTTTTTGTTATAGTAAAAAGGTATCAGCCGAAAGGATATAATAGATGTTTAACTTCTTGTTTGTAATTTATTAGTTTAAAATACGAAGCTTTAAGAAGATTAACTTACAAATTTATTCTGCTTTAATTTGAGAGATGAAAAACAATTTTCTGACTTTTTCTTCATTTCAGACTTTATAGTGAATCCTAAAAGTCCTTTTTTTAAATTTTTACTAGCTATTTTTAAATCATTATTAACAGTTGCTGAAATAGATAAACTTCCAAAAACCAACGTATTTTGATACGCTGAAAATAATTACAAATAAAATAATTACATACAAAATAATTATTCGTTAATTACGAAAATTACCAGGCAAATTGACGTAAATGTGAGGGATTGATAACAGTTGACAACTCGTGAAATCATTTGAAGTCACGTGAATTCATTTGAATTTTTTTAAATCTCCTGAAGTCAGTGAAATCTTCTAAAGTCTTCTGAAGTCATTTGAGGTCACGTGAATTCGTTTGAATTTTCTTGAAATCTTCTGAAATCAGTGAAATCTCCTGAAATGAAATCTTCTGAAATCACTTGAATTTTTTTGAAATCCCCTGAAGTCAGTGAAATCTCCTAAAGTCGGTGAAATCTTCTGAAGTCACATGAAATAAACTCATTTAAATTTAAGAGGTTTTTAGGAATTTTAAGTGATTACAAGAGTTTTGTATAATATTTAAAAGATTTAGTTGCATTTTAAAAGGACTTCATGAAATTTTAAAAGATTTTTTTTAGAGAATTCAAAGAATTTTAAAGTTCCTTGAGTAATTTTAAAGGATTTCACGAGATTTTTATGATTTTCTTAAGATTTTGTGGAATTTTAGGAAATTTTGAAAAGTTTTCAAAAATTATAAAAGTTTTTTTTATGTATTGTTATGTCCTGGAGAGACTTATAAAATAGCCAATTACCCTAACAGTTCTCGTTTTAAATCCACGTTAGTGAATTAGGGACGAGATCAAGCCAAAGAATTAGACACAGATTACAAACAATTATCTTTATTTATCAAGTACAAAATTGTAGAGACACGATGTAAGGGAGAGAGAGAGAGAGAGTGATGGACCATAAGAAGGAACTTCCAGACTTCTGAGATCGTCCTAGAAAGAACGTTTCAGATAAGACTCTTTAAGTACTTTAAAAGGTGAAATACGGTGATTAGAAGTAATGGAAACTTACTTGTCTTGGGTTTTGATTATTCCTTTGCTAATTTTAATGGTGTTAGCCTCAAAGGTTCTCCCAGGTAGTCCAGCCGTTTTTCTCGATGTGTCAGAGACCTTGACTAGAGACTTGATCGGGGTATCGAACACGAATACCGCACTGCTATCCAGAAGGTTGACGGGCCTATAAGATAGGTCCGGAGTCTGATTTCAAAAACTGCTGATCACTCACACGAAGATGAACAGATGACCGACGACTGATTAAAGACTGACTAAAGATTGACTGAACACCGGAGACTGATTCGGTGTTAGATGCGGATGTAGATAGTAGACTTATGACTGACTACTGATGACTGTAGACTGGAGACTGATTCGGTAATAGATACGAATGTAGATAGTAGACTTATGACTGACTACTGATGACTGAAGACTGGAGACTGATTCGGTGATAGATGCGGATGTAGATAGTAGACTTATGACTGACTACTGATGACTGTAGACTGGAGACTGATTCGGTAATAGATACGGATGTAGATAGTAGACTGATCGGGTTAAACTTTCGCATCCTTTTATATCCTTATTCTTGTTCCCCAAAAATTCGAGGGAAATCAGATTCCCTCCTGTTATAGGGAGACATTCCTCCATGATCTCACGAAGGGTTTTATGACCTAATCGCGTTCCGTCTACATCAGGTCGTTTATGTCAAGGAGAGTGTATGGGTCGTAAGTTATTCTCCCGAGTTGATAATGTTTTCCAGATGTTTTGCTTCCAAGGAGGGAAATCGTCCCTCTTTTGGTCTTCCATCGACTACTTATATTTCTCTCCTATTGATTTCTTACGCGTGTCTCTGTTTACATTAAATTAGTTTTGACAAATTAAAGCGTAGGAATATTAATTAGTTACGATCACGTAACAGTATTTTAAGGGATTTAAAAGTTTTTCTTGGAATTATAAAGGAATTTAAGAAAATTGTAAGAATTTTAAGAGATTTTAAGGAATTATAAATATTCTCGTGGAATTTAAGAGGATTTTAAAAGGCATGTAAGAATTTTAATAAATTTTAATTATTTTAAAGTGATTTTAAAGAATTTAAATTTTCCTCATGGAATTTTAAAAGATTTCACAAAATTTTTATGATTTATAAAAGATTTTGAAGAAGTTTAGGGAATTTCAAGAGGCTTTCAAGAATTTTAAGAAATCTTTACGTATTTTAAGGGATTTTAAAGTTTTTCGTGGAATTCTAAAGGATTTTAAGAATCTTGTAAAAATTGAAAGTAATTTTGACATTTTAAAAATGTTTTGTAAGGAATTTTAATATAGTCCTCATAGAATTAAAAAAAATTTCAAGTAATTTTTGAGTTTTAAAAGATTTTGTGAGATTTTTTATTTCAAGAGTTTTTTTTAGAGATTTTAATGCACTTTAGGGAGTTTTAAAGAATTTCACGAGATTTTTATGATGTGTAAAAGATTTTGTAAAATAATTATGAAGTATTTTATCGAATTTTAAATATTTTATAGTGGAATTTTAAGATATTTTAAGATGTTTTTAGGAATTTCAAAAGATTTTAGCGAATTTTAAGGGATTTCAATAGGTTTCCAATAATTTAAAGAAATTTTTGTGCATTTTAAGAGATTTTAAAATTCCTCGTGGAATTTAAAAATATTTCAAGAGATTCTGAAAATGTTTTATGGAATTTTGAAGGATTATAGGAAATTTTAAGAGATTTTTAGGAATTTTAAAAGATTTTGAATTTTTTCTTGGAATTTAAAGTATTTCAAAGGATTTTGAGGAATTTAAAAAATATTAGTGAAAATTGAAGGGATCTCATGAAATGTTAACTTTGAAGGGATTTCGTGGAATTTTAAGATTTTTCTAGGAATTTCAAGAAATTTCAATGAATTTTAATAGATTTTTTAAAAAGTTGTTGTAAATTCGAGAGATTTTTACGAATGTTAAATATTGTGAAGTGATTTTAAATTTCAAAAGTTTTAAAGTGATATTATATGAAATTTTTGAAAAATTTCAATAGTATTATTATTGAAAATTTATACGTATTTTTAATACTTTTCTGTCAGGGAAATTTGTCTGAAAGTCAGGGAAAAGTCAAGGAAATGTCAGGGAAATTGAAAAATTGAATCTTGTGGCCACCCTGGTACAGTAGAACTGTAAAAAAAACCTTGCGTAATCTGAATTTGCTCATATGGCAATTACTACATGCCCTTAAATTTAAATTTTATCTTTGAAATAATCTAACGTGATTATCACAGTCTCTTTTCCAGTGTCACAGGCGGAACTGGACTCACGGAGGGTCTCAGTAAAGTGAGCAAAGTCGTGAGACCCACAACTTCCGAATCTACTCAAGAAGAAAGGGATAGTCTCGTGGGAAGGATGGAATCTTCGCACGAATACGATTGAGTGACTATCCCAATTTGCTTCATTAGATAATTCTGTCTTGTTTTTATGTCCGTTCACAGACTAATAATTAAGTGAGTGAAAAGTGAAATGTGACAAGTGATCAAGATAAGATTGTCATATATTTACTTGTAATTATTTGTAAAAAATTCTCTTAAGACATTCCACCACAGCTGGTGAGGAAGTTGTTAAAAAAGATTTTATTTCATATATGATTTTTCAATTCTCATTCTAGAGAGGGAGTAAATGGAGCATCTCATATTCAGTTAAAGTTGATGTTGAGAAAATATTTGCTCGAAACACACTCTTCTCATCTCATGCTGGGAAAAGTTCTGTCTTTTGTGTAAAGAACTTTAAAATTGTCATAATCATGCTACGTAGTGTGTGTTGTCCAATTTATGAATGTTTTATTAACAGAATAATATATAAGAAAAATAATATTAAAAGAATGTAATCCAATTTATGTGAAATTTAGAATTTTAGAAATGTCCAAGACACCAAATGACGTAAATGCTATTTACATTTTGTTGTAGTCATAAAAAACATATATTCTTATTGTCAATAAGTACAGTAAATAATGTTTATTTTAGAAAATATATTGATTTTTTAAATATTCACTGGTATTCATTAATATTAATTAATTGTAATTATTATGAAGATGTCACTAAACTTCACTCGAGTCTGATCCTATCTTAAAAAAGTGATGTTACCAATATATCAAACACATTGTTGTCGAAAACCTGATTGGTTTAGAAACTGAGCGAATTGTGTGAAAGCAAAGATATTTTACCTAGATGCGGCAAGGGTTTAGTTGGACCACACGTTCATAGAGCGGCGCTATCGGCGTATTTGTGGCTTCGGTTTTTTTCGGTACCATTCGGCTAAATTCGGCAATGCCGCTACGTTTAAACGGATTATTTTGACCACATGCCACGAGGCGGCGCACTAAATTCTGCTTTATTTGAGCTGGAATTTGAAATTTTTTAATTACCGTGTGGATTATTTAATTATTCTCGAGGACTGAAAGTAACTTTTCACCATTAAAAATATTCTTAGTATATGTAATTTATTCGTATTACTTAAAAAAAGTAAGATATAGTGTTATATAAATAAATAATGAACAAGTCACTGAAAAGATGATAAAGATAATTCGATGTAAAATGTAGATCTTGGCAGATCTAAAAAGAATAGGATAATTTTACCATTGTATAACAAATTTCACTGTTGCTGACACATAAATTAATAATAATCGTACGGAAGTAATTGAAGATATTGATTGAAAATCCAATTTTATTTTTATCATAAAACCTTGTGAAAACTTAAAAAAAATAAAAATAAAAAGGATACTTTAAATTTTTACGTGAACATTCCGAGCAATTTAAAGAATCATCATATTTTCATTTTCAAATAAAGGTTCATATTGAAAAAATATCTTATGTCAGTACTATAACTTCCCATCTATTTTATTCCTTTTATTTTAATTCCATTGTTATTTGTAATACTGAATCAATGCTTCTTTTTGTAATAGTGTGCAATTTAGACAAATTATGAAATTTTTTATTTTACATATTAATGCACTATCATTTGCAATCTTTAAAATATTAATTTTCAGCTTCAAGTAATTTTGAATAACCGGGAATTTTTTTAGTTTTCATTAAAAAAAAAATGAAAAATAGGAAATTTTTAAAATTTAAGAACGACTTTAAAATTTAAAAAAATTCTTTTATTTAGGAATTATTTCATTTTCAGAAACTCTTAAGGGCATGTGTGATACTTTACCATCCTGGTAAGAAGGTTTGAATAGAATGAAATGAAAAATTTAAGATTTTAACGTAAAACTATAGAGAAAATTCTATTAATTTTAATACCTGATTTTCCCTTTATTAGTCTTAAATGTACAACAATATAATTGATTATCTCAAAAATCTAATTTCCGGCTATTCACATATCGTTAATGACATCTCTCTCGTATTCCATAAAGCAGGATAGATTTGAAGTGTATTTAATTCAGTCTGATTCATTCACGAAATGTGAATGAATATAACATAGATTTGAATTCAAGAAATTTGAATTGGTTTTATATGTAATGTATTATCCTCAATTTGAATAATGAACTGAATTGAGTGCAATACATTTTGTGATATCTAAATTCCAAATATAATTTATATATTTAAAGAAAATTAGTTATCTTAAATAAATTTAAAATTTAAATGAAATTTAGATGAAATAAAATTTCACATAACTTTAAAAATTATACATACATAGTAATAATAAATAATTTATGAATTGTTAGTAAATTGTAAAATTATATTTTTCAAAGTTTATTAACACGGATAGGAGTTGCTTCTTTCTAATACGGTTTCTGATATAAGAGAACTGAGGGAAAATCAGGTATTCAAAGTAAAAGAAATTTTCAATCCTATTCTATATATGAGCCTTCTTATCGGCATATAAGAACAAATTAGTTACCAATTATACATTTATAATAATAAATATTTTTATTTGATAATAGTCAATAAACCTTCGTCTCGTGTAGACAAAGGTTTACTGGCTCTTATTAGCTAAAAATATTTATTATTATGACTGTATAATTGGTTTAAATGCCCTTAAATTCTTGAATCCACTAATTTAAAATTGTTGAAAAATAAAAATTCCAAATTAAAAATATCCGTATTTTTAAATTTATCGAATATAAAATGTTTGAATTCTACAATCGGGACATTAAAAAAATAAAGAATTATTAAGTTCTGGAATAATAATAATAATAATAATAATAATAATAATAATAATTAAATATTTACCGATATATATATTTTTTTTTCATAGATATGAATCTAGCAATACACTTAGGTAATTAATTATTTACTCATGATAAATATTTGTTAATTAATT
This sequence comes from Synergus gifuensis, assembly GCA_904066015.1. Classification (NCBI taxonomy): domain Eukaryota; kingdom Metazoa; phylum Arthropoda; class Insecta; order Hymenoptera; family Cynipidae; genus Synergus; species Synergus gifuensis. Next base: position 83,219 of record CAJFCO010018022.1, on the reverse strand, counting down.
TACTAATACTTATTTTAATCATTTTTAGCAATTTTATAATTTTAGTAAATATATATATTTCAGAAATGTAAGAATTATCAATATTTTTTCTAATTCAATAATTTTACAATTCGAAAAATTTTTTATTTGAGGAATATGGGTTTCGCAAATGTGATAATTCGGGTAATTATAATTATTCTATATGTATATTTATTTTTCGTCATCAATTTATGTATTTCATATTTTAATTTTTTTTTTTCAGTACTAATAATTTATTAATCGAAATAATAAATTATTGGAATTAAATTAAATAATATAAATTAATATTAATTTAAATTTAAAATTGTCAAATAGAAATACGTTAATTTTATGTAATTAATATTGCCAGCTCCCAGCTCGCTTTTCTCAAAGATCTTTGAGCAATCTTTGGGTCAATGAAATCGAGCTGAAAACCTTGAAACCGATTTGACGCGGTTTCCATGGAAACAAATGGAAAGAATGAAAAAATGAAGAGGGCAGCACCTGGATATAGGATAAATAGTAATTATCCCCACCAAAAAGTGTCCCCACTCTTGGCCCTTGCCGCATCTAGGTAAAATATCTTTGGTGAAAGTATCGAATTTGAAAACAATCTTCAGACTATTTTCGTTTTCAAAAAGATTATTAAGACCGAGAATACGAATTTTAGAAAATTTATTGAAATTTTAGAAATATTAAAGGATTGTACGGGATTTCAATGAATTTTATGAAATTCCTTCTGATTTTCAGAAATTTTAAGGGATTTTACCAGCTATTGAGGTTTTATAGAATCTAAAGAAATTTAAAGAATCTAAAAATGTAATAAAGAGTTTTCATTGGATTTTCAGGTA
>CAJFCO010018022.1:67896-82271 GCA_904066015.1 Synergus gifuensis | reverse complement strand
GTGTGTGTGTGTGTGTGTGTGTGTGTGTGTCACGATCCAGCAATTTGCATAGTTATTTCATTATACACCTAGTTGAATTTCTTACAATCGTTTAACAAAATATTTAATTTTACAAGTTTTATGTACTTTTATAATTTTCTTAAAATTCATTTTTTCACTATAACTTCTCAAATAATCAAAATTCAATAATGATGTAAGGAAAACGTAGATTCCTTGTGGCGAAACGAATCGATTGACCTATATTATTAATGCATTTCATTAAAAAATAACAAAGTTATTGTTAATTGTATTTTCAAAAATTAATTTTTTGACTATAACTTTTCAAATAATCAAAATTTTGACTTGACGTAAGGAAAATAAATGTTCCTTGCATCGAGACGAATCGATTGGTCTATAATATTATTTCATTTCATTGAAAAATAACAAAGTTATGGTTTTATTTAATTTTAAAAAATTAGTTTTTCAACTATAACTTCTATTATATTCAAAATTCGAAGCTGACGTAAGGAAAATAAAGGTTCCTTGCGTCGAGACGAATCGATTGACCTATAAGATTAATGCATTTCATTGAAAAATAAGAAAATTGTGCTTTATTGTAATTTCTGAAAATGAATTTTTCGAATATAACTTCTCAAATAATCAAAATTTAATGTTTATGTAAAGAATAATTAATGCTTCCTCTATGAGGAAGCAAATCATATTTGCTTACAGGAAGCAAAGTGCTCATTGAATGAGCACAAAAGTTGATACAACTTCACAGCTAGTTTTAAGGAATTTAAAAGGATTTTACACATTTATTGAGATTCCTAAAATTACACTAGGAATTACAAATTTTTATATTTCAAAAATTAAAAATCTCTGAATTATTTTGCATACTTTTGAAATCCTTTAATTTTTCCAATCCCACACATTTTTAAAAAAAATTATGAGATTTTAAAGGATTATAAAATAATTTTAAGGAATTTGACTATACATTTTGTGGAATTTTAAGTAATTTGAGAAACTTTTAGACATTTTACGAAATTGCACGTAACTTTAAGTAATTTTCAAAGATTTTACAATGTTTCATTGGATATTAAGTTATTTTAACGACTTAAGGGATTTCAAGGGATTTACGAGATTTCATTGAATTTTCAGAAATTTCAAGGGAAATTCATTAATAATAATAATAATAATAATAATAATATAATAATAATTATTATTATTATTATTAATAATTATTATTCATAATAATTCATTTTGGGAAATTCTAAGTAATTTTAAGCAACTTTGAGATATTATATTAGATATTAAGTAATTTGAAGAACATTTATGTCCAGAAATTTTTAAAGGATATGGTGAGATTATATTGGATTTTCAAGAATTTTAAAAAGTTTAACGAAATTTCATGGAATTTTGAGTAATTTTAAGAGTTTTATAACGAGACTATGAGATTTTGAGTAATTTTAAGTAACTTTATGGAGTTTCACCAGATTTTAAGATATTGTATAGGAATTTTACGAGATTTCATGGGATTGTCAGGAATTTTAAGGTATTTCATGAAATTTCATAGGATTTTAAATAATTGTAAGGGATTTGTCCATATTTTATGGAATTTTAAGTAATTCTAAGGGATTTTACGATGTTTTATGAAATATTAAGTAAATTTAAAAACTTTGAGTCGATCCAATAGATTTTACAAAATTTCAGTGGATTTTCAGAAATTTTAAGAGATTTAATGAGACTTTATGAGATTTTGAGTAATTTTAAGTAATTTTAAGAAATATCAAGTGAATTTACGAAATTTGAAAGAATTTCACCAAATTTTGAAGAATAATAAAGACATTTTGAGGAATTTTATAGAACTCATGAAGATTTCTGAAATTAGATAAAGAATTACAAGATTTTATATTTCAAGAATTAAAAATTCTCAATTATTTTTTCTACTAGCAAAAGGTGTGCAAAAACGAGAAACTAATCGCGGGCAGATCATAATTGCTAGTTAATTAAAAAAGAAACATATTTTTATGACATCTGATTTATTTCTGAGTTCGCTATCTAATTGATGATTATCACAATAAGAGTACTGTTATTGGGTAATCTATTTTTACTTGGTGGTATCAGGAACTTTCTATTCACTTTTGTAGATGTACAGATTTACACAAAAAATTTATCGAACAACTATTAAGTTTAAACCGCAAACTTAGTATTGAAGATGAGGAAAGTTCCCCTAAGCAATGCCCTGGAAAAGTTATCCATGAGAAAAGAATCTTGGCCAATCACTAGACGTTTTCCCTATTCTTCGAAGCAACCATTGGGAAAATTGAAGACATTACTTTCTTTAAACAAATTCCATCCTGGGCACGTCTTGAGTTGAACGTAAAATCGCTACTAATATAGTTCGCTTTGGGGGTGAAATCAATATCACATATTTTCCCATTATAGTGTTTTCAAAATTGTATCTTGAAAATTATTTGTTATTCTCAGGAGGTGTTCTTCTGTATCTTGTTGATATGCCTCAGGGAAGTGGACTGCACCCTCGTATTTTCATCCATCATTTACTCGATTTAACCATAACCAGAAAAAAAATTTGGGAAGAAAGAAAAACTAGAAGCTTTCACAATGTACCCCTCGGACTTTGATATCTTTCTTTTAGTACTTTCTTGCACTGTTTGAAGCTCCTTAATAGTGATGCGAGACTTTATTTCTCATTTCTGCCTATAAAAGAAATTCAGAAATGGTCTTTTTTAAAAAATTAAATTTACAAATAATATTTAGAAGAAATTTGTGAAATTTAAATTTTTTATCAAAAGTACTGCTAAAACAAGATGATATTCCTTCTTTTTATTACTCTTATAAAATAATCAAAGTTTGTACGAAGAATAACAAAAAGATGAGGCATAAAAGTAGAGGGTAGGAAGTATATGTGCGCCCACAGCTTCCGGGTGGCATCCCCTACCTATATGTATGAAATTTTATGAAAGCTTCCACTGGCACCGTGGGGGGTATGTTTGGGGTGTCAAACCCATATATGTCTGATACATAAAATTCTTCCTTGAATTACTAATAAAAAGGTTATATAAAGATAGAAAATAATTTACACTAATAGAAATAATTCTTTTGATGTGAAAAATAAATAATTAGTGACGCAAAAAAAATATCTCAAGATATATACCTAAAGTTAGTGAATATTATTCGAGAAATTAAAAAAATTACTTGTAAACTTTTCATGTGTTTTTTTATATAAGTTTTTAATGTATTAATACTCGTATTTTTAATATATTATTTATTATATGTATATGTATTCGTATATTTACAGATCAGTTACTATCAGAATTATGAGATTTTATGGGATTAGAAGGTAATTTTAAGGGATGTGACTATATATTTTGAGGAATTTTAAGTAATTTGAGAAACTTTTAAGAGATTTTTTCGAATTTTACAAAATTTCATTGGATTTTAAGGTATTTTAATAGATTTAATGAGATTTCATGGAACCTTGAATAATGTTAAGGAATTTAAAAGGGTTTTTCGAATTTTATTGAGATTTTAAAAATATTAATTGATTTCACAGTATTTCGAGGAATCTTATGAAATTTCAAAGGATTTTACGAAATTGCCTGAAATTTTAAGTAATTTTCAGAGATTTTATAATTTTTCATAGGATATTAAGTTATTTTATCGACTTTTGTGATTTCTAGGGATTTAGGAGATTTCATTGGATTTTCATTAATTTCAAGAGATTTTATAAGATTTCATGGGATTTTAAGTAATTTTAATGGTTATAACGATAGTTTGTGGAATTTGATGGAATTTGATGGAACGTCAAGGAATATTAAGTAGCATTAAATTATTTTACGAAAAAAGGAATTTCAGCAGATATTGAAGGATGTTAAGGGATTTAAGGATATTGTATGGGATATTAAGTAATTTTAAGGAGTTTTAAATAATATCAAGAGATTTTACGAGATTAGATTGGATTGTTAGGAATTTCAATTAATTTTAAGGGATTTTACGATATTTAATTGGATATTTTTTTCGGTGATTTAATATTTTATGGATTTAACAGATTTCAAGGGATTTACAAGATTTCATTGGATTTTTATGAATTTCAAGAGATTTCATTTGATTTTAAGTAACTTTGTGGGATTTGATGATATTTTTGTGGATTATAAGTAATTTTAAGGAATTTTAATGTATTTTATGATAATAAGAAATTTTAAGGACTTTTATTTTCAGGAATTTTAAGAGATTTGTTGAGATTCATTGAACTTTCAAGTATTTTTAAGTATTTAACGAGATTTTATGGAATTTTGAATAATTTTAAGAGATTTATTAACACTTAATGGGTTTTTGAGTAATTTTGAGTAATCTCAAGTGATCTTACGAAACATAAATGAATTTCATAATATTTTATAGAATTTTAAGTAATTTTAAGGGATATAACAAAAGATTGTCTAATTTTAACCCTTCGAGGACATTCGTGGGACGTGGGGTGTCTGCATACCCCACTATGTTTTTTGTGTGTAAATTAAGTGGCGGCTTTAAAAAAATACTGGGATTTAATCCCAAATACCTAGAATCAAGGAAGCAAGTATCCAGTAAAGTTTTAAAATAGCTTAGCAATTGTTTAAAAATTTATTGAATTTGTTATAAACAAATAAGTGAGTGAAAATGGATTCATGGGGATTGACAGTGATTCGTCAATTGATTCGCACTAAATATGAATCATTTATAGTCAGAAACCATTTTTTAACTAAATTCGTAAAAGACAATAAATAATTTTTTATTTTATAAACAAATTTTATAAACAATTGGCCATATCAGGTATTTATCATGAAATAAATAAAGTTTTTTCTCCTGAATCCGACAAAAATTATAGAGAAATGTCACTCACTTATCAGATTTAGTCATTCAATAACAATTGATGCTTGTTTAAACAAATTTAATAAACAAATGTACAGTTTGGCTATTTTTAGAGGTAGAAATTTGTTTTTTGCAACGTAATGACTAATTTTCTAACTTTTAGAGAGCAAAAATTTTAACAATTTTATCAATCAACTATTTTAATTGTAAAACACAATTGTGAAACAAAATTTTTAAAACTGGCATTTTTTGCTAAAAAAATGCCCAAGATGATAAAAATTTTTTCATATAATTATTGTTAACAATTGAAATTCTTGATTGTCATACAGACTCCCTAAAAGTTTAAAAATTAATCATTTACACATCATCACGTTGAAAAACTCAAGTTTCTACCTCTAAAAATAGCCAAAAAGTGCATTTATTAATTGATTATGTTTAAACAATTATCAATTGTTATCGATTGGTAAATAATAAGCTGCTAATAACATCATAGAAAAGCAATTTTATCTCCAAAAATGCCTAAGACTATAAAAATTTGTTTATATGTATAATTATTGTTAACAATTATATAAACAAATTTTTAATAATTAACAATTGTTTATTGTTATGCAAACTCCCTAAAGGTTTAAAAATTCGTCATTTACACTTGATTACGTTTAAAGAATCAAGTTTCTACCTCTGAAAATAGCCAAACAGTGCATTTGTTAATTAAATTTGCTTAAACAATCATCAGTTGTTATTGAATGACTAAATCTAATAAGTAAGTGACATTTTTCTATAATTTTTGTTGAATTCAGTAGAAAAAACTTTATTTATTTCATCATAAATACCTGATATGGCCAATTGTTTATAAAATTTGTTTATAAAATAATAAATTATTTATTATCCTTCATGAATTTAGTAGCAGGAGCTGAAGTGATACTGAAAGAGAAGGTACTCAAAGCGGAAGCCTTCCTGCACCCTGTACACAGCGAATATGCGTTTTTTGTTGCGTTCGGGTGGCCATAGACCCCACGTTGTTCTCGAAGGGTTAAAGAATAACAAGGAATATGAAGTGAATGTATAAAATTTAATGGAATTTCACCAAATTCTGAATTTTAATGGATTTCATGACATTTCATGGTATTTTAAATAATTTTTAAGGATTTTACGATATTTTATGGGATATTAAGTAATTTAAAGGATTTTGAAGGGACTCAACGGATTTGACGAAATTTCAGTAGATTTTTAGGAATTTTAAGAGTTTTAATGAGATTTCATGGTAATTTAAGTAACTTTAAGTAATTTGAAGGGAAATAACCATAGGTTGTGGAATTTTAAAGAATATCAAGTAATTTTACGAAATTTAGAGGACTTTAACCAGATTTTAAAGCATGTTAAAGATATTAAGTAATTTAAAAGACTTTTGAGGGATTCGAGGGATTTTACGGAATTTCATGGAATTTTAAATAACTTGTAAGATATTTTTCAATATTTTATGAGATATTAAGTTATTTTTTAAGGATTTTCAAGGGGTACCATCAGAATTATGAGATTTTATGGGATTATAAGATAATTTTAAGGGATTTGACTATATATTTTGTGGAATTTTAAGTAATTTTAGAAAATGTTAGCAAATTTTAAAGCTTTTTACGAAATTTCATTAGATTTTAAGGTATTTTAAGAGATTTAATGAGATTTCCAGGAATCTTGAATAATGTTAAGGAATTTAAAAGGGTTTTTCGAATTTTATTGAGATTTTAAAAATATTAATTGATTTCGCAGTATTTCGAGGAATTTTATGAAATTTTAAAGGATTTTACAAAATTCCATTAAATCTTAAATAATTTTCAGATATTGAATGATATTTCATAGGATATTAAGTTATTTTAATGACTTAAGGGATTTTAGGGCATTTACGAGATTTCATTAAATTTTCAGGAATTTCAAGGGATTTCATAAGATTTCATGGGATTTTAAGTAATTTCAGGGCCGTGCACAAGAGGGGGTTTTGGAGTTTCAAAACCCCCCACATAGACAAATTAAAATTAAAAATAAGATTTTGTTTTACATCAAAGACAATCGTTTGAAGGAAATTTTTTTATTGTAACATATGAATTAATCATAAAATTATTTCGACCCCCCCCCTACATGAATTTCTGTGCACGGCCCTGAGTAATTTTATGGGATTTGATGATATTTTGGGAGATTCTAATTAAGTTATTATTACGACTTTAAGTTATTTTACGAGATATTAAGTAATTTTATGGACATTTATTTCCAGAAATTTTAAAGGATTTGGTGAGATTATATTGGATTTATATACATTTTAAAGAATTTAACGAAATTCCATGGAATTTAGATATAATAAGATTTTATGGAATTTTGAGTAATTTTAAGAAATATCAATTGATTTTGCGAAATTTAAAGGGATTTCATAAGATTTCATAGAATTTTAAGTAGTTTTTTTTAGTTATAACGATAGGTTGTGGAATTTTAAGGAATTTTATGGATCAAAAAGGAAAATCAAAGATTTTATGGAATTTTGACATTTATGGACATTTATTTCCAGAAATTTAAAAAGATTTGGTGAGATTATATTTGATTTTCAGGGATTTCAAGGGATTTCATAAGATTTCATGGGATTTTAAGTAATTTTATGGGCTTTGATGGTATTTTCGGAGCTTCTGAGTAATTGAAGCGACTTTAAGATATTTAATGAGATATTAAGTAATTTTAAACACATTTATTTCTATAAATAAAGTATTTGGTGAGATTATATTGGATTTTCAAGAATTTTCAATAATTTAACGAAATTTCATGGAATTTTGTGTAATTTTAAGAGGTATAATGAGTCTTCATGGGATTTTGAGTAATTTTAAGTAATTTTAATAAATATCAATCGATTTTGTGAAATTTAAAGGAATTTCATAGGATTTCATTGGGTTTTTGGTAATTTTAAGGGTTATAGCGATAGGTTGTGGATTTTTAAGGAATTTTATGGAACATCAAAGAATATCAAGGAATATCAAGTGATTTTATGAAATTGAAAGGAATTTCACCATAATTTTAAGGATGTTAAAGGCATTTTAAGATATTGTATGGGGTTTTAAGTAATTTTAAAGACTTTCAAGGGATTCAAGGGATTTTACGGAATTTCATGGGATTTTAAATACTTGTAAGATATTTAACGGGATATTAACTTATTTTGAGGATTTTATAGGTATTTTCCGAGGTTTCATTGGATTTTCATAGGAATTTTAAGAGATATTTCTTGACAGTTCATGGGATTTTAAATGATTTTAAGGAATTTTACGAAATTTTATATTTCAGTAATTTTAAGAACTTTTAAGGAATTCAAGGGATTTTAAGAAATTTCAGTTGATTTTCACGAATTTTTTTGAAGATTTAATCATATTTCATGGGACTTTGAGTAATTATAAGAAATATCAAGTGAATTTATAAAATTTAAAGAAATTTCACCAAATTTTGAGGAATAATAAAGAAATTTTAAGGAATGTTATGAAACTTATGGAGATTCCTGAAATTAGATAAAGAATTACAAGATTTTATATTTGAAGAATTAAAACTTCTCAATTATTTTTTCTACTAGGAAAAAGTATGCAAAAATGAGAAATTAATCGCACACAGAGCGCGCGGATCATAATTGCCACTTTAAAAAAAAAATTAGGATTAATTACACTTTTATTTTCTTTTAAATACATAGCAAGGAAATGTAAATTTCATTGACTCCTCCTGTCTCAAAGCTTATTTGCTTCAGGTCATGCGCACGAGTATATGTTCCGGAGAAACAAACCTTGCTGAGCTTCAGTAGCTCCCGCGTTTTCTTGAAATCATGTAGTGAGATATTTCGTCTTGCAAATTTTTAAACTAAGTGGTATATGGAATAAAAGTTATTTGAAAAAGTACGCCGTTGATGTATATGAATTATAATATATAATATATAATATATATAATATTATATAATATTTTATATATTTATAATAATTATATTATATAATTATTATTATATAATATATAATATATAATAATAATATATAAAAATATATATTATTTTTTTGCTGTTATTTACTATATTTAAAAGTTTTTTTTTTTTTTTTTAAGAAAAAATCATTTCCAATTTTCTAATTCATTTTCTAATTCATACATTTTAAAAATCTTACTTAACAAAAACGTAATATTATAAATAACCCCTACACAATAATTTATTCCCTCTGCAAATATCTTGCAAATTATAAGTGTTGAATTTACTTATTACTATAAAACGGGTATTCTATTTAAAAGGCTTTTTAAAAAGTTTAATACGTATTTTATTTATTTTTTGTATTATTTATTTAATTATATATATATATAAATAATTAATATAATATATTAATTAATAATTATATTATTTATTATATATTTATTATTTAGTTTGATAAACAAATTTATGGAATTACCCAATAACGTGAAAGATTAAATCGAATCATTACCGAAAAATTCCTATCTGAATCTGAATTACATATCTGAATTTGAATTATATATCTGAATCTGAATTAAATTGTTCTACTATAATCGCAATATGTGGCGTGGAATGAGGAAAGGTGCTTAGCGACCAAATAGTGGATTTTTTGTTTTTGATGAATTTATAAGTACGGAGGAGAAAACTCCGCTGCATCGATTAAGACCAGTCGCGAAATTATATTTGTATAATTAAGGAAGATATTGAATAGAGTGTCTTAAAAAATACCAACTTTTAAAAAGTTCAGGTGCTCTTGGATATTTTGGTTCCAAATCATGAAAAAATATTACTGTATAAATAATTTTATATAATATAAATATAATATAAATGTAATATAATATAATAATATATAAATAAATATATAAAATATAAAATATAATATATATATTATAAAATATAATATAATAATAATAATATAAATATAATATAATATAAATAATTTAAGAAAATTTATGAAATTTAATATGCTTAAACTATGGACAACAATATACAAAATACACGACATAAAAGTTTTTATATTAAACAATTGAAAATATTCAAAAGTAAAAAACATTGTTTTGCACATGTTTTTATTATTAAATGTAACTTAAAAAGATAATATACATATAAAGTTTTAAGTGTTGATTTTAGCACAAACAGAAACAGATGAAAATTGTGCTGATTTACAAGAGGAATACAACTGATGGTGAATTTAATATAAAAACTTTTATGTCATGTATTTTCCATGTTGTTGTTCACAGTTGTTTATTATTATTATTATTATTATTATTATTATTATTATTATTAATTAATTTATTATTATATATCTAAACTTCTTAAAAATTGGTATTTTTTGGCCACCCTGAAGTACTATTGCAAAAAAATAGGTGCTTATCATTTAGCAGATAAAAAGAAATCTACAAATACTTGTTTATATATATCCTTCATTATTGAGCATATTTAAAGAAAGTTTAGAAATACTGAACAGCGTACATTCTACCAATCTAATTGGAATAATAAACTTTACACCAGCACCCAGAAAAAACTTTTCCTGAACAATTCAAACAATATTGCGAACTTTTAGAAAAGTATTTGAAACTTTCTTTGAAACAAAGAAATTGTAGTTTTGATATACGATCAAAGAAACATTTCTTTAACTCAAACAACATATTTTTAAATTAAAATTTCTTTAAATTAAAATAATTCAAAATAATTTTGTTTCAATTAAATAAACTTTGTTTGAATGAAACAAAATTAATTAAAAAGAAAGAAAGTTTTCTTTGTAAAGAAAGTTTTATTTTTTATAAAGAAATTTTTACTTTGAATTATTAAAATAAAAGTTTTGATTTAAACCAAGTTTTTTTCTGAGTGAGCTTGATATTCATTTTTTCAACTTATTCAAATAGTTATTTTCTAATATGAATGGCTGAATATATAAAGAGGATAAAAATATTTCGTTTGTAAAAGTGGGATACAAATTTTTCAAAGTAAAAAAAGGACAAAATGAATTCCCAGAGCAAAAAAGGTTCGCCAATATACGATCGCTGATTGTTTCTCCCTGTTCCGTTTTTGCTCTGAGAATTCATTTTGACCGATTTTTACTCTGAAGAATTTTTATCCCACTTTTTACTTTGAGCCGTTTATATAATAATATTGAATAAGTAGAAGCTTTATTCGCATTTGCGTATTTATCTTGATGATTATATCTTGATTATTATATATATATCTTATTAAAATATTTACAATATTGCTATAGGTGTCTACTGTGCGGAAATTTAAGGAAACCCGGAAATTGTCCGGGAAATGACAAATTTCCGGGAATTGTCCTTGATTTTATTTTTGATGCAGGTTTAAAAAAAATTTTTCTGAATAATCAACCTAAATATTTTTATTTACCAGTAATTATGATCCGCGCGCTCTGCGCGCGATTAATTTCTCTTTTTTGCTCACCTTTTACTAGTGGAAAAAATAATTTAGAATTTTTAACTCTTGAAATATAAAATCTGTAATTCTTTATATAATTTCAGGAATCTCCATAAGTCTCATAAAATTTCTTAAAATGCCTTTATTATCTTTCAAAATTTCGTGACATTCCTTTAATTTTCGTAAATTCACTTGATATTTCTTAAAATTACTCAAAGTCCCATTAATCTTCATTAAATCTCTTAAAATTTCTGAAAATCTACTGAAATTTTGTAAAATCTATTGGATTCATTCAAAGTCTTTAAAATTACTTAATATCCCATAAAACATCGTAAAATCCCTTAAAACTACTTAAAATTCCATAAAATATGGAAAAATCACTTAAAATTATTTAAAATCCTATAAAATTTCATGAAATCTCTTAAAATTCCTGACAATCGCATGAAATCTCGTAAAATTCCCATACAATATCTTAAAATCCCTTTAATATCCTTCAAAATCTGGTGAAATTCCTTAAAATTAATTAAAATTACTTAAAATCTCATAAAGTCTCATTATATCTTTTAAAATTATTCAAAATTTCTTGAAATTTCGTTAAATTCATTAAAATTCGTGAAAATCCAATATAATCTCACCAAATCCTTTAAAATATCTACAAATAAATGTTCTTCAAAGTACTTAATATCTCATAAAATATTTTAAAGTTGCTTAAAATTACTTAGAATCTCCCAAAATATCATCAAATCCCATAAAATTATTTAAAATCCCATAAAATCCCTTGAAATTACTAAAAATCCAATGAAATCTCCTAAATCCCTAGAAATCACAAAAGTCGATAAAATAACTTAATATCCTATGAAAAATTATAAAATCTCTGAAAATTACTTAAAATTTCATGCAATTTCGTAAAATCCTTTAAAATTTCATAAAATTCCTCGAAATACCGTGAAATCACTTAATATTTCTAAAATCTCAATAAACGTAAATCCCTTTGAAATTGCTTAACATTTTTGAAGATTCCGTGAAATCACATGAAATCTCTTAAAATATCTTAAAATTCAATGAAATTTCGTAAAATGTCTCAAAGTTTCTCAAATTACTTAAAATTACTCAAAATCTCATAAAGTGTCATTATATCTCTTAAAATTTAATCAAAATTCCATGAAATTTTGTTAAATTCTTTAAAATTCTTAAAAATCCAATACAACACCAAATCCTTTAAAATTTCTGGAAATATATATGTTCTTCAAATTACTTATTATAATATCTCATAAAATATCTTAAAGTTACTTAAAATTATTTAGAATCTCCCAAAATATCATCAAATCCCATAAAATTACTTAAAATCCAATGAAATTCCTGAAAATCCAATGAAATCTCGTATATCCCTTGAAATCCCTTAAGTCGTTAAATTAACTTAATATCATATGAAACATTGTAAAATCTTTGAAAATTATTTAAAATCCCATGTAATTTCGTAAAATTCCTCGAAATATCGTGAAATCACTTGATATTTCTAAAATCTCAATAAACGTAAAACCCTTATAAATTCCTTAACATTTTTCAAGATTCCGTCAAATTTTATTAAATCTTTTAAAATACCTTAAAATTCAATGAAACGTAAAATGTCTAAAAGTTTCTCAAATTACTTAAAATTCCACAAAATATATAGTCAAATTCATTAAAATTACTTTATAATCCTTTAAAGTCTCATAATTTTTCCCAAAAAATGTGGGATTGGAAATATTAATGGATTTAAAAAGTATGTAAAATAATTCAAAGATTTTAATTTTTGAAATATAAAAATTTGTAATTCCTTGTATAATTTTAAGAATCTCAATAAATTTGTAAAATCCTTTTAAATTCTTTAAAATTATTCAGTCCCTTTAAATCCCATTAAAACCCTCAAAATATCTAAAAATCCAATGGAATTTTGTGAAGTCCCTTCAAATACATTAAAAGTTTTTAAAATCACTTGAAATTCCACAACATATTTATCGTTAAATCTTTTAAGATTTCTCAAAATCCCATGATCTCTTAAAATTGGTAAAAATTCAATGAAATTTCGTAAAAATCCTGGAAACAGCTTTAGTTTCTAAAATTACTTAAAATTACACAAAATATCGTTAACTCCTATTTAATATCCCTTAAAATATCTGAAAATCCAATGAAACTTCGTGAAAATGCTCGAAACAGCTTTAAAGTTTCTAAAATTACTTAAAATTGTACAAAATATCGTTAAATCCTTTAAAATTATTTAAAATCCCATGAAATCTCGTTAAATACTTTCAATTACCTCAAAATAAAATGAAAACTCTTTATTTGATTTTTATATTCTTTAAATTTCTTTAGATTCTATAAAAACCCAATAACTGGTAAAATCCCTTAAAATTTCTGAAAATCAGAATAAATTTCATACAATTCCTTGAAATACCGTGAAATCCTTTAATATTTCTAAAATTTCAATAAATTGTGTAAAATTCGTATTCTCTGACTTAATAATATTTTTGAAAACGAAAATAGTCTGAAGATTGTTTTCAAATTCGATACATTCACACAATTCGCGCAGTTTCTAAACCAATTAAGTTTTCGACAACAATGTGTTCGATATATTGGTAACATCACTGTTTTAAGATAGCAACACTTGTAACTGTATCGTTAAATTTCTTGAAATCTTTTGATTTATTTTCAATAAAATGCAATATATCTCAGTTAATGAATTGATATCTAGGCACTTGGATTTTTCTCTTGAAATTTTTCTCTAAGAGACGTTAAAGAGACTTTATTTTCATATCGGGAAAAATACAAGAATTTTTCGCGAATTTCGTGAACGAAATTTTCAAATTTAGTAGACTGTCGTAATTTAGTAGATTATCGAAATTTGATTGGTGTGTTAATATATACTTTTGAATGTCCACTAATCCCAGCAGATATAATAGGAAATAATGTTCACATGAAGTCCGCATTGTGCGGGCTTGATGTCATCCGATTTATTTGATACATAAGTGTAAACAATTGCGTCGCATATATGCACCTCACGTGTTGAAACGAAGCTGTTAAATATTTAAAACGTTTAAATACACGAAAAAAAAATCTGCCCGCTTCGCGGGCACATTCTCATCGCGCG